>JARBWK010000005.1:43797579-43821478 GCA_030556195.1 Anolis apletophallus
CCTCATAGGGCTTGTTCTCCAAACCCTTGATCATTTTAGTCGCCCTTCTCTAGACACATTCCAGCTTGTCAACATCTCCCTTCAATTGTGGTGCCCAGAATTGGACACAGTATTACAGATGTGGTCTAACCAAGGTAGAATAGAGGGATAGCATGACTTCAGTGAGAATTTATGACTGCTAATGAAATAATTACATACTGTTCATACATCTATTATCCAACAATATCCATAATATTACACACCATTTTAACCATTTCCAAAACATGTTTCTAGAGCTGAAGCAGGGACAGGGGAAAGCAATTCAAATTGTCTGAAGAGATAAGGGAAGGAAGACTATTTTTGTCATGAATAAAGTCTTCAGACTGGGGGTTATTTCAGAGGAAACCAGATGTCTTTCCAATACATTCATTATGTGTCTTTCTATGCATACTCTCATATCTGTTTGAAGGAAACACACATGGGACGCAAATCAAGGATGTACAATTTTGAGTTAGATCATTGGCATGTATCCACTATATATTTGAAGAAGCTTGTCTCCGCTTCAGCTGTTGCAATATTCACTGCTTAGATATGAATTTAGTGCTTTGGAAACACGTTTACTACTTAAAATTTGTAAGAAGGAAGGTAGTCGATGTTTTATAAAATTAGGAACAGGGTAGCAGAGGCATCAAACTAAAGAAATTATGCTCTAGATCTGTGCTTCCCAAAGTGGGCGGTACCGCCCCCTAGTGGGCGGTGGGAGGCTCAGGAGAATTTGGGGGCACTGAAGCCCTGTAAGGGGGTGGTGGTGGGATTCCAACTTGCAAGCACGTGAGTGTGCGGCTGCCAGTTGGAAACCCCGTGCAGGCGCTGCCTGGAAACAGCAGCGCGCGACCCCTTCCTCTCCTCAACTCTGCCCATGGCGCAGTCCTGTATCGCCCCTTCCAATCCAACGGGTCCCTTGGAAGGAAGAGGCGATAAGGGACTGCACCATGGGTGGAGTTGAGGAGAGGAAGGGGGCATGCGCTGTGGTTTCCAAGCAATGCCTGCCCAGGGATTCCAACTGGCAGGCTGAGACAGTCACGCGCTTGCGAGTGTGTACCTGCCAGTTGGTCCAGCAGAGAAGGAAAGCCTCCATGTCTGCAAATGCCCCCTGAGTCACTGCAGCGTTTGCAGGTACCTCCTGGGAGATGGCTGTGGCATGAAGGAAAATGCAAGCAGCTCCCAAATTCCAAGCTCCAGTATTCTCTATTGCTCAAGTTTAGTTCAATTCCATTGCTGTTGGGAGTTCATAATGCTATTTGATTGTAGGTGAACTATAAATCCCAGCAGTTGCAACTCCCAAATGACAAAATAAATCCCCCAACCCCACCAGTATTAACATTTGGGCATATTGAGTATTTGTGCCAAATTTTGTCCAGATCCAGGGTTGTTTGGGTTCAGAGTGCTCTCCAAATGTAGGTGAACTACATCTCCCCTAAATCACTGTCAATTCCTCCCAAACCCCTCCAGTATTTTCTGTTGGTCATGGGTGTTCTGTGTGCCAAGTTTTGTCTAGGTCTGTCATTCATGGGGTCTCGGCTGTGGAAGTCAGAGCTGAATTGGTCGAAGGTACTGCAAATCCCATCATCCGTTTGTCCATACATATTGATTTTGTGATTAATCACTACGCTTTAATTGTGTTCAATTTGTAACAATGAAAATACATCCTGCATATTAAATATTTGCATTAGAATTCATAAGAATAGCAAAATTATTTATGAAGTAGCAACGAAAATATGGATGGGGTCACAACATGAAGAACCTTATTTAGGGCTCACGGCATTAGAAAGGTTGAGAACTACTGCATTAATACATATATCTTTCTGATTAATTGCTATTACATTTAAATAATAATAATTTCTAGGGGGTTGGTGAGTAAATTTTTTCTTGGAAAGGGGGCGGTAGGCCAAAAAAGTTTGGGAATCACTGCCCTAGATCATGTCTGAATTCCCTCCCTTAAAGCATTCCCTCAGCAGTACAAGAAGGGAAAAATGTTCTGATATATATGTAAACATATATGTGAAAGAATTGTGTGTGTGTGTAAATAGAGAGGTGAATGCTGGGGGTGGCCTCAAATACTGTGTCCTATGCCCCTAGTATTTTTCTTTAAATCCAGCATAGATCTTATACTTAAAACTTTTCTCAAAATTACAAATGGCAATAGTTTCAGGACCAAGCTATGTGTACCACCTTAAACAATTCATAATTAATGGAAGGAATTGTACCAGGATATTGGGAGGATGGTCACTTACTGACAAAAGCCAACTCAGTGCTGTGGTAGACAAAAAGCAGTACCATAGAATCATAGAATTGGAAGAGACCTCATGGGCCATCCAGTCCAAACCTCTGTCCAGAAGCAGGAAAATCACATTCAAAGCACATCTGACAGATGGCCATCCAGCCTCTGTTTAAAAGCCTCCAAAGAAGGAGCCTCCACCACACTTTGGGGCAGAAAGTTTCACTGCTGAACAGCTCTCATAGTCAGGAAGTGGTTTCTCAAGTTCAGATGGAATCCCCTTTCCTGTAGTTTGAAGCCATTGTCCGTATCCTAGTCTCCAGGGCAGCAGAAAATAAAATTTGCAAGAAAATAAAACAGCAAGATGGCTGTTTTAAAATTTCTTTATTTATTATTATTTAAAACTTTTATTTCCCGATCTTCTCATCTCCGTAGGGTTAAACATTAAAATACTATGGCTTTTAATAATTATTAAACACTCCAGCTATTTGGCTCTGCCATGTTCAGAGAAGCTATCTCTGAAAGCCAGATGTTCATTCCCTTCTGTGGTCTTCCCAGAATCATTTGCTTCACCACATGGAAAGTGAAGTGAACCAAGCAGATTTCTTAAGCCACTACTTGCAAAAAGTGATTCTAGAGTTCCAAGTTTCACATTTTGCACACATAATCTTAAATATGTGTTAGACAATTGAAGTGGCTTAGCTGCATTAAAGAGAAAACTGATTTGGTAAATCTCCTTTAACTGATTCAGCTCTTAAGGAGGGAAGATTCTTAGATTTAAGCTGGTTACAGTAACTAAGCGGGTGGATGTGAGCCCTTGCTAATAGCTTAAGCACAGTTTTTTGTGTTTGCAATCTGTTTTCCAAAAGGATAACAGTTTACAGCTATAGTACCAAGAGCAGCTGCTGAAAAGTTAAACCTGACTGGACTTTCTAGGGCAGTGGTTCTCAACCTGTGTATCCCCAGGAGGTTTGACCTATAACTCCCAGAAATCCCAGCCAGTTTACCAGCTGTTAGATTTTTGGGAGTTGAAGGCCAAAACATCTGGAGACCTACAGGTTGAGAACCACTGTTCTAGGGCTTGGTTCAGAATCAATATGCATAAGACCGAGTTACTCTAAGGACATATTTTCTTTTTATTTAGATTGTGGGTGTACAAAGTGTAACCCCAAGGTTATTTTGCAATCCTCCACCCCTCTGGGTTCCCCAAATCACCTTTTTAAACAGGTTTCATGCTCTCAACATACACACGGTATTACATTTTACAACCATGTTTTTCAATGCTAGAAATTCATTTTCAGCCACTTCCAAGATGTTGTTTCCTCCCTCCCTCCCTCCCTCCCTCTCTTTCTTTCTTTCTTTCTTTCTTTCTTTCTTTCTTTCTTTCTTTCTTTCTTTCTTTCTTAGCTTTTTAAGTCAATCTTGCAACCCAGAGGCAGGAAATTGGCTCGTAGGCCCACTCTATATGCCACTCTAATTTGCATAAATTATCGGCAGTGAGAAAATCTGTTTTAAATCAGTAACTAAAAGCATCCTGGCTACTCCAACCAGCCAGAACCCAACTGGCAACTGTCACCCAGAGGACCTTTTGATTGGCTGCCCCATGACTGGAATGTTGCTAAAATGTTGGAATTTAAAGTGCAATTGAAGACCCATCTCTTCTGGCAGGCCTACCCAGTCAGCTTCCAATCATGAGTTTTAATTTGCATTTTGTTACCACTATATGTCGTAAAGAGAGGCCGGTAATAAAGAAAATATCATTTTCTAAAAATATTATAAGAGGCAACAAAAAAAGCCTTTTTACTTTTCTTCATAACATCTAAGTGATTTGATGTGATTTTGCCAATGTGTGATTTCATGACACTTCATGCAGTGTGTTGTGCAGTTTCCATCTTGTAGATTGGCAGTTGCAGGGGAGGGGCAACACACAGTGAAATAACGTCACATTATATTTTTTGCTCCTGAAAGAACAACTAAAAATACTTCTGTTTTAAAAGAAAGTGTGCCGCAGAGTACCTCTGAATTGATGAATTTTTTGCTTTATGTTCCTTGTTTTAAAATGAAAAGGGGAGAGGTCCTCTTGATAGGAACAGGAGCTGTGGACTCCAGATAATGAATAGTTTTGCTGGCAGACCAAAACTGCTCTACTTTGCTTCTAAACGCATATTTGCTTGTAAAATTGGGCCTGGGAACTTAAGAGTTGAGAATTATGCAGTCTTCCAAATGTTGTTGAACTGCAATTCTCAGCAGTCATAGCCACTATGACCACTGCAGAGAAATGCTAGGACTTGCATGTTTCAACCTCTGAAGGGCTACAAACTCCCTACCCTGGTTCTACACCATCTCTGAGTGCATATCTAATTAATGAAGTAAACACTGAGAATGAAACTATAACAGTAGCTATATTGTCATAAATATGTGTCAAACAATATATATAGTCGCCATGACATCAGTATTTATAGTAATAAGCCTTAAAAGAGGCAATGGTGAGACCGCTGCTGAAGAAGCCGAATTTAGACCCTTCGGCTCCCTCCAATTACCGGCCAGTTTCCAACTTGCCTTTCCTAGGCAAGGTAATTGAGAGGGCAGCAGCGGATCAGCTGCAGCAGTTCTTGGAAGACACAGCTGGACTTGATCCCTACCAGTCCGGCTTCCGTATTGGGCACGGGACGGAGACCGTGCTTGTCGCCATTACAGACCAACCGCGCCAGCTGGACCAGGGTGGATCGGCACTGCTCGTCTTGTTAGATCTGACGGCAGCTTTCGACACTGTAGATCACGCCTTGTTAACCCACCGTTTAGCCGGCGCGGGGTTGGGGACTGCCCTTAAATGGGTGGCCTCCTTCCTCCGGGGCCGGGGACAACGTGTGGGGGGGGGGGAGGTCTCCGGGAGATCCTCACTTGATTGTGAGGGTCCCCAGGGGGCCATCCTCTCCCCTTATTATTCAACGTGTACATGCGCCCCCTGGCCCAGCTGGCCCGCGACTTTGGTCTGGAGTGTTATCAGTATGCGGATGACACCTAGCTTTTGCTGAGAATGGACGGCAGGCCGGATACCGTACCCGATTGTTTCCATCGGTGCCTTGAAGCCGTGACTGGTTGGCTGCGAGCCAGCCGGCTGAAGGTGAACCCGTCGAAGACGGAGATCTTGTGGCCTGGTCGGCCTGGGGGGGGTGAGTGCCGGTTGCCTACCCTGGACGGCGAACGGCTTAACCCGTCGCCGGTTGTTAAGAGCCTAGGCGTTCAGTTGGACCCCCTGCTGACCATGGAGACCCAGGTCTCTGCGGCCAGCAGGGCGTCGTTCTTCCACCTATGACAGGCTAGGCGACTGGCACCCTACCTCTCCAGGGATGACCTGGCCACGGTGATCCAAGCGACGGTCATCTCGAGACTAGACTACTGTAACGCCTCTCACGTTGGCCTTCCCCTGGCGACAATTCGGAAACTCAAGCTAGTGCAGAATGCCGCTGCTCGCTTGCTGACGGAACGCCAGTAAGGGAGCACATCACGCCCATCCTTCGGCAACTGCACTGGCTGCCTGTTGAGTACCGAATTGCCTTCAAGGTGTCGGTGTTAACCTATAAGGCCTAACACGGCCTAGGGCCTGCGCACTTGAGGGACCGCCTTGCCCCATCTGGACCCCCGAGATCACTACGTTCAGGGAGTCTAATCTTCTCCTAATTCCATCGGTCCGCGCCTGCCATTTGTCCGTGACTAGGCAAAGGGCCTTTTCCGTGGTGGCACCGGTACTCTGGAACTCTCTCCCAGATGACGTCCGTGCCGCCAGGGAGCTCATTTCGTTCCGCAGGGCCTGTAAAACCGCCCCTGTTTAGACTGGCCTTCGGCCAGGTGAATAATGCCGAACGTATCCATCTCTTGACCAGTACCCCAACACTGGAATGCCATGGTTTGACACAATTGTTAATCTCGGGACCAATGTGTATGTTTTCTGCTCTATGCTTTTATTGCTCTATGCTTTTATTGTACGGCGACATGAATGCTACATGTTAGCCGGGTTTTTATCTGCTGTGATCCGCCCCGAGCCTGCTGGGAGGAGCGGAATATAAGAAGGAATAATAAATAAATAAATAAATAAATAAATAAATAAAGTCCACTAATGGCAGCATCTCATGACATAAATATATCAAACAGTAATTTCTGTATTATCACATAAACATATCACACAATATTCTTTATATATCACAAATACTAACAAAGTCCATCTCATGAGTGAGAAAATCTGGGTAAATAAAAGGAAAATATTCCAGTAACAGTTCAAGTCCCCAGATATGTCATAATAGCAATGTGAATGAAAGCACAATATCAACTCACTGAGTAGACCGTCTCCACTGTAGAAGTCCGTAGTGCTTTGGAGAAGCAAGGGGTGTGGTGGATGTAGGGGACGCAACAGCGTCTTGTGGTAGAGATAAAGAAACTAAAGTAAATGTATAACAATGAATGGAATTCATTCAAAAGGATCTGCGAGTTCCACCAAAATCAATAAATTAAAGCTGGAGAAGCATACGTGGTTAGCCTTCAGCAAAACTCTCAGTTCACTGAGTTTGGGATGGTTCAGGAGGCGTGGCTGTGCTCTCGGCGTCAATACGCTGTCCCGTAAGTATGAGATACAGTTTTCAAAGGTCTAGGCCAAAATAAGAAGCAAAAGGATCTCTACGTGCCTCCGAAATTAAATTGTCCAAGCTAGGGGAAGGTCCATCCTTGCATATCTAATTACTCAAAAGTAAGTTCATAGAAGTTAGCCAGACTTCCCCGGAGAGTCAGCAGGGTGTAGTGGTTTGGGTGTTGGATTCTAGGGAGCATGCTTTGAATCCCCGCTCAGTCATGGAACTCTGATGGATAACCTTGGGCAAGTTGCACTATGTTACCTCAGAGGGAGGCAAAGGGAAAAAATATTAACAACCCCCCCCCCCAAATGATAAGGTTGTTTTAGGATTGCCATAACTCAGAAACAACTTGAATCTACACAACAGCAATCAACCACATGAACAAGAAGACATTCCTAGGTAGGATAGTCTATGTTAAGAGCCTTCGTGTACATCTTCATTGATCAACAGGTTTCCTTGCATATTTTCCTCAGGCATTGCTGAGTTATACTTGCTAGTCATAAGTTATCCTGCCTCATAATCACCCCAAATATGTGCTTGTGCATAGTGAATGTGTTAGAATTATGTCCTTGTAGATGGATATATATATCACAGCAGAGTGGTAATTATGAATAGAAATATAAACAATTCTTCAACATAAAAAGTGTCAACATGTTCTGATCTATTGTACTGCACCACATTCCATCAGACTGTATATACTCAAGCTTGCTAGTTGCTCTCTCAATCTCTCTCTCCCTCCCTCTCTCCCTCCCTCCCCTGTCCTCTGTTTTTTAGTCTGACATTAATTTAACTTATTTAAATATAGTAGTGTTGTGTTGAATGAGAAATGCTTCCCTTTAAAAAAGTATCAGGGGAAAATATATTATTCCATTGGAATTGACCAAACTAGTAATACTTTATATACTCAATGTATTAACCGACCTTGTGAGTAAATCAGTGACACACTTGGGGGGCAGAATTAAGGATTTTGATATCATATCCAAAGATAAATTGAGGTCATTCTGCAGAGAATGAAAAGCACCAGTGCCACCTCAGGGAGCCAGATGCCCTTGAGCACTGCTAGCATTTCGCAATACAGGCATTCAAAAGTCCAGAAGAGTTGCCATGGTGGAGAATGTATAGGGGTCTTTGCTTTTTTGTGGTTCTTCTGGGATGAAAACGTTCCTACTTTTCATTACTCTATTCAAAAAAAAGGGGGGGGATGGTGCATTTTTGATAACAGTTAAGGTAAATGTCTCTATTCTGCCTTGGTTAGACCATACCTAGGATATTGTGTCCAATTCTGGGCACCACAATTGAAGAGAGATATTTACAAGCTGGAATGTGTCCAGAGGAGGGCGATGAAAATGATTAAGGATCTGGAGAACAAGCCCGAAGAGGAGCGGCTTAAAGAGCTGGACATGTTTAGCCTGAAGAAGAGAAGGCCCATGAGGTCTATTCCAGCTCTATCATTCTGTGATTCTAAAGTGTTCAGATTTAACCAGGTCTCTTCCAACTCTATGATTCTATAATTCTAAAGTGTTCAGATTGAACCATGGCTAAGTCAACCCAGGTTTTTGGAGTCTGATTCTTTGATTAAAATTCCTAGACTTATGTATAAGGGTCATTGAATCAAAGTGTTACAAAATATGGTTTACTCCCATTCTACAACTGCAAGTATAGAAAAAATCCTACTGTTCCATTATCCGGGAGGAGGCCAAAAGGAAGTGCTAGATAGAGAAGGATAGTCCATTTAAGGAGGTGAAGCTGAAGGAGGAAAACCATTCCCCCCATTTTGCTGGTTATTCCCCCCTTCCCACTTCCCATTTCATAAATGAAGGTTGTTTCCATGATGGCAAAATGGGCGGCGGAATAACAGGAAATCATGGCGATATGGTTTTACCCCTTCAAATCCCCCCCTTCAGCAAATTTGTTCTGAAAGAATAATGTCAAAATATTATTAGCATACTTCATCTACTACCAGAGTTTGCACGAAGGTATTTGTTCTAAAAAAAAACCAGCTCTGCCTTCCATTTTCTATAGTAATTGGAAGAACTAACATGACAGCAGTTGCTGTTTCTTTCCCATGTGTATTATGGCTTAACGTGTAAGGATTTAATATCTTTCCTCTAGGGATCTAAACAGTCAAGCTACTCTTTAGATCTCTAGAGAGGTTCTGAAGCCAGGGAGGAAAGAGTCTGAAGCTCTTCTGAACCCTGGAAGATGTGAAAATACAGAGGGAATCTTTGGATTGTACTCTGGCAAGTCTTGCAGACAAGATTATTTGGTCACAGAACAGAAATGTTCACATTGTAGTTTTGCGCCATGAAGCTGAAACATTGTGTGGAAAAAAACTGCTTTTAAGCGAAGATAATATTCACAGAATGTAGAGCCTGTTGCGGTAAGAGGCAGTGGTCTCACTAAGGGGGTAGAGGGGATGCAAACCACACTTTGCTTATTGTCACCTACTCAGTTTGGGATGTGGATAGCATATGGGGAGGGTACCATCCCTTCTGACTCCTTGCCCTCTCTCCTACCATCCCAAAGGTGGGTTTCCCAATGTTTTCATTTTTACGAGGATGTTGTCCTATCAGTGAAGCACGGCTACCACTGTTTCCTATGCATCAATGCCAGACACTGTCATTTTGGCCACAGGAGCTGTGACACTGAACAAGGGAGTCACTCTGTACTTAATTTACCCTCCCATGGGGGTGACATCATGAGTGACATTAACTCTAATGACACCTCTGGTAACATTATGGCAGTTTGCTTTATGAACTTTCAAAACAAATGTAGCCTATGACCAAAATATTTGAAGATAAACAAAGCACTTCTTTGTGAGTGACCAACCCAAATAGGAAATCCAGAATCTCCAGGACTTGACTTTGTACTTATCATGTGCCTTATACATTTCCTTTGTAATAAAAAAATTAAGATTTCTATGCTAATCAAGGGTGAAGTACAAAAGGTGGCACCCACATATTTTATTTTTCTTTCTTTTGGACTATTACCAGGAAACAAGATCTGTAATACATGAAAATGGCTTCAGTCATTGGGTAAGCAGAGATATCTGTTCTTAGGTTCCATCCCATAATATGTCTAATCATCAAGCAAAAGCTTTGCAAATTATCTGCAACTCAATAAATAAATTATTATATCCTTTACTCCCAGCTCCATTTCTGGACCAACTGTAGTAGATCAGATCTAGGTAACTGTAATATATATATATATACAGTATATGTATGTATGTATATAACACAATTGGTCCAGAAATGGAGCTGGGAGTAAAGGATATAATTATTTATTTATTGAGTTGCAGATCATTTGCAAAACTTTTGCTTGATGATTGCTTGAATATATATATTCAAGAGTTGATACTCTAATATCTGAATGGTTGCTACACTGCTCTAATAAGGAGTGGACAGCATCACATATTTCTATGAAAAATCACTATATTTAACAAAGGCAGTTTATATAATGGCTGAGTTGGCTTTATCTCGATTTTGCATCTCATAATTTTTAATAGACACAGAGTATGCACATAGGCTGTTGAGAATGCACCAGTATGTTTGTCCATTCTGGCTAATGCTCCCATACTCCCACTTGTAGCTGGAATAGCCCTGAGCCTTCTGTCAATTACAGTGATTTGTGAACCCAGGAGGGGGCAGATCTTTGCCTTTTTTCTTCCCCAACATCAGAGAAATAATTCATCACTTAACTCTCTGACTTGCTGGAAGGGAAATAGGCCAGATAACCCAATCTGAGTTCATACATCATGATGAACAAATTGCAAACTCAAGCTTTGCCATTTTCTTAGCTGTTCCAATTGCAAACAAAAATTGCTGGGAATTTTGCATGATCTCATCCATAGTTTCTACATATCACTAGCTTGTTGTGATATGAGAACTGGGCGATAGTGTGTAGCAATTGAGGAAAGCACCAAACTGACATGGCTCTTGAATGGAAAAAATGATTTATACAGCATCTCAAGATCTTTGTAGCCACAACATTAATTTTTTAATCAGAAAATGGGGCTTGTCAATGTGAAAGGTGTTCTTAAGGAAAAGTTTCTTTTTTAATGAGTTGTCAGTTCAAAAAGTTAAAACATGTCATTTCGAAGTGGCATTTTGAAATGAGAAAAAATGGTATTTTGACATGTGGAAACATGGCATTCTCTCCCTAACATCAACTTATTCATTTCAGCATTTCAAGCTCAAAACTCTATTGTTCATGTTGACAGTTTTGTTCCAATTTCTATTGAAAATATAGTATTGAAAAACACTTTGGAATGGCCAGAACTCCAAGGATCTTGATATCCTGACTAGCTCCAAATAGAGCTTGTCTCCTGACTAGCTCCAAATAGATTTGCCTTGAAGGGCAATTTTCCATATGCCCTGCCATTCAAATCAACTTTGACTTATGGCAAACCTATGAATGAGAGACCTCAAAATCATCCTCTCATCAACCACACTGCTCAGGTGTTGCAGATTCAGGGCTGTGGCTTTGATTGAATTCATCCATTTGAGATGTGGTCTTCCTTTTTTCCATTGGCTTCTTTCATACCAAGTATTTCTGTCTTTTCTAGTGAGTCATGTCTTCTCATGATATGTCCAAAAATATGAGAGTCTCAGTTTAGTCATCTTAGCTTCCTGGAAGAATTTAGCTTTCATTTGCTCTAGGACTCATTTGTTTTTTTAGCAGTCCATAGACCACAGAACTCTTCTCCAGTACCACATTTGAAATGAGTTGATTTTCTTCCTATCAGGTTTCTTTGCTGTCATGTGTTTACAAACAGTACATAGAAATTAGAAATACAATGGCACGAACAATCCTCACCTTAGTATTCAATTATGTATCTTTATCCTTCAGGATATTGTCTAGTTCCCTCATAGTTGCTCTTCCAGCCCCAACCTTATCCTGGTTTCTTGACTGCAGTCTTCATTAATAATGTTGGTCTGTCAGCCGATCGCCCAGATAGGCTGGTCCGGTTCTTTGCCGTGCTTTGAAGGTTAGCGCCATGAGTTTATAGATCACTCTGAACTCTGTAGGCAGCCAATGAAGAACTTTTAGGATTGGTGAGATATGGTTCCTAGCCGATGCCCCGGAAATGAGTCTGGCCGCTGCATTCTGAACAAGTCTCAACCTCCGAGTCGTGGACAGCGGTAGACCCACATACAGGGCATTACAATAGTCGAGTCGAGAGACCACGGTGGCATGTATCACAGTCTTCAACGCCTCTGATGGTAGGTAGGGGGCCAGCCGTCGGGCCCCTGTGAAGATGAAAGAAGGCGCCCTTGGCTGCAGCCTGGATCTGGGCTTCCATCGTCAGTCTCTCGTCCAGAATCACTCCCAGGCTCTTCACCGCCGGAACCGAGGACAGGGCTCGCCTTCAAAGAATGGTAGTGGTGAGTGAGGGTCGGGTCGGCCAGGCCAGAGGATCTCCGTTTTGCCGGATTGATTTTTAGCCTGTGTGCTCTGAGCCAGCTTGTCACCGCCCTCAGCCCCTGACTAAAGCTTTCAGGCACCGACGACATCCCTGGGTCGAGCTTCAGCAACAGCTGTCATCGGCGTATTGGTAGCAGCTGAAACCATGGCTCCTAGCGATACTGGCCAGGGGCTGGACATAGATGTTAAAGAGGGTGGGGGACAAGATGGCACCCTGAGGGACCCCGCACTCCAGCCCGCATTTCCTGGAGACCTGGCCCTGCCACTCGACCCGCTGCGAGCGGCCCGCAGGAACGATCCTAGCCAAGTCAGAGCCTTATCTTGGATCCCGGAGGCAACCAGGCGGCGGAGTAACAGATCATGGTCGACGGTGTCGAAGGCCGCGGTTAGATCTAAGAGGACCAGGACTGCCGAGCCCCCTCCGTCCAGCTGGCGGCGGATGTCATCTGTAATCGCTACCAGGACGGCTTCCACTCCGTGGCCCCGCGCGGAATCCCGACTGGGATGGGTCAGCCCCGGATCGGTTTAAAAAATCACGCAGCTGGCTTTCCACCGCCCGCTCCAGTAGCTGACCCAGGAATGGCAGATTGGCAACAGGGCGGTAGCTCGCCGGTTCGTCGGGGTCAAGGTTCGCCTTTTTCAGGAGAGGGCGAACTCTGGCCTCCTTCAGGGACTCAGGGAAAGTGCCTGTATCCAGGGAAAGTCAAAGTCTGGAAAATGTTGTTCTGTTTCCATACCTCTCTTTGTGGTCTATTTTAAGGTTGTGTAAATCATCTGTGATCATTATTTTTCTGTTAATGTTTAACTGTAAGCCTGCAATTGCATTTTCTTCCTTGACTGGCCTCAGTAATTGTTCCAGGTCTTTCCTATTTTCTGTTAGTAGCATAGTGCCATTTGCCTATCAATTGGTAGTCCTTCCTTCAGTTTTCAAGCCTCCTTCCTCTGCATCTAATCCTACTTTCAAATGATATGTTCAGCATACAAGTTAAACAGATAGGGTGATAAAATACAGCCTTGCTTGACAGCCTTGTTATTAGGAAACTATTCAATTTCTCCATATTCTAACCTTATGGTAACCTCTTATCCTAACTACAGCATATGTATCAAGATAATCAAATTTCTTTTCTTTTTAAAAAATCATGATCAACCCTATCACAGGCTTTGCTATTACCTATAAAGTAGAGATGGATTTTCTTCTTGAATTCTTTGGTGCATTCCATTATCCAATATATCTTTGCAATGTGATACTTTCCTGAACTCAACTTGAACATCTAGCATTTATCATTCCGTATATAATAAAAGTCTTTGTTGTAGAATTTTGAACCTGAATTTCCTTTCATGAGAAATGAATGCAGTGATCTTCCGGTTTCTGCAATATCTGTCCTTCCCTTTCATGAGGATTGGAAGATATACTGAGTGTTTCCAATTTGTGGGTCATTGTTTTGTTTTCCTTATTTGTTGATGGATTTCAGTTAGAACTAGCACTGATTTTCTCTGTGTAGTTTGAATCAGCTTTATTGCACTTCTACAATTTGAGGTTCATCTTCATATGATTATTTCTTTCTTTCTTGAATGCATCAGTCTTTCATCTCTTTCATATAATTGTTTACTATCTTGTTTCCATTGTTTTTTTAAAAAAATCTACTTGGTCATATAATGTGTTCCCTTGCTTGTCATAGAGTGTCTCTACTCTTGCTTTAAATTTCCCTTTGATGGAGCGAGAGGAGGAGCCGAGGTGAGGAGCCAGGAGAGTAGGGGGGGCGGGTTCTAGGCCAGCCTTTTTTCTCCCTTCCTCCCTCTTCCCGCACGAGGGAGAAGGAGCCGGGGGGGGGAAGTCCCGCCCCTAGGCGTCTGACAGGGCTTCCCCCCGACGCCTCCTCGCTCGCATGCACGGGCGCCCCTCCCTCCTTCACTGGAAGGAGTGGCGCGCGACCGAGGAGGCAGCGGGGGAAAGCCCTGTCAGATGCCCTACGGGCGGCGGGACTTTCCCCGGCTCCTTCTCTCGCACGCGCGCGGGCACCGCACTCCTTCCTTTGCTGAAAGAAGGAGTGGGGCGCCCGCGCACGAGAGAGAGGGAGCCGGGAGGAAGTCCCGTCGCCTCCTCAGTCGCCCACCACTCCTTCTTCCAGTGAAGGAGGGATGGGCGCCCGTGCATGCGAGCGAGGAGCCGTCAGGGGGAGCTCTGTCAGACACCCTACGGGTGGTGGGACTTCCCCGTTGACTCTGTCTCTCTCGCGGCGGCGCCGCGCTCCTTTCAGTGAAGGAAGGAGCGCGGCGCCCGCCCGCGCGAGAGAGAAGGAGCCAGGAGGAAGTCCCACCGCTCGTAGGGCGTCTGACGGGGCTTCCCTCCAGCTGACTCCTCGCACGCATTCACGGGCGCCCCTCCCTCCTTCACTGGAAGAAGGAGCGGCGCGCGACCGAGGAGGCGGCGGGACTTCCTCCCGGCTCCTTCTCGCACGGGTGGCCGCTGCGCTCGTTCTTTCAGTGAAGGAAGGAGCGTGGCGCCCGCCCGCGCGCGAGAGAAGGAGCCGGGGGAAAGTCTCGCTGCCTCCTCGGTCGCGCGCCGCTCCTTCTTCCAGTGAAGGAGGGAGGGGCGGCCATGCATGCGAGCAAGGAGGCGTCGGGGAAGCCACGTCAGACGCCTAGGGGGCGGGACTTCCCCTCGCCGCCTCCTCGCTCGTGCTGGCCCCGCCCCACTCAGGTGGCCCTGCCCCCGTCACCCCCCCCGGGGGCAGCACTTACCGGGTGTGGCCTCGGGCGGCCACAAGCCTTGATCCGGGCCTGAGTTCTCTTTGTCCCTGTGGACAAGTCATTGAAAATTGCAATCAGGATTCTGAAAATTTATGTCCACTTTTACTTTCACTTTTCATTGGTGCTTAACTGGTTGAAGAGATTTATCTGAAATCTATTGAGGCTTCTCTTTCTTTTTGACAACAAATAGTGTCTTTTTGAATTTCTCCCTCATCATTCCCCTATTCAGTCCAGAGTCCTTCTGACTGCTAGATAATTAGGCATAAAAGTGCAAATGTATTTTTAAACAATATTTAAATTCTAAAGGAATGTTCTTCAGATTGTATTTTGGCATGATGGTTGGTTTAGTGTTCTTTAGTTTTACTCTAATTTTTGATAGTAGTAGTTCATGGTTTGTGCCACAATCTGCTTCTGGCCTTTATTCTCTATCTTCTGCTTCCAATTATGTCAACTATTTGATTGCTATGTTGGCTATCAGATGATTACCATGTTTAGTATATAATCACCTCTTTGCTTGGTTGAAGAATGTACTTGCATTGAAGAGACTGTTCGTCCTACAAAGTTCAGCCAGTTACTCTCCTGCTTCATTTCTTGACCCTAAGCACAATTTTCTTCTCCTTTTGTAGTTGGAACATAAATTTGGAGTATTATTGGGTTTTCTCTGAAATCTTATTGATTGATTCATTCAGACTTTACATTACATCCTTTGACTGTTTTTGCTACATGTCACATTTAATCCCCTCTCATTTCTTATATTTTCATTTCTTCATTCATGCTTCTAACATTTCATATTTCTATAATATGTGTTTCTATAATAAGTTTCAGACTTCCCTTCCCCCTCAGAGCATGTCAACAGCTGAACATACTTTTGACTTGTGCCCACTTGCATCTTTAGCCACAGCACTGGTTATAGTTGTCCTCTACGGTACCCCAGTAACAGATTGAGTGCCACCTGAGTGTAATTTTCCTGGCACTATCTCTTATTTCATTTTGGAGTGCCTCATCATAGGCTTTTCCAGGTAAAAGATATTCAAAAGAAGGTTTACAATCCCTTCTTCTGCACAGTACTGACAAATATTAGCTATGGTGTCACTGTCATTGTCTCTGAAAAATCCTCTGTCAGTGCCACCCACCACCATGGCTGCTGCCCAATAGCTGTTTGGAACATTTAGTCTGGCTCCTCAGCAAAAGCTTATCTGGCATGGAAGACCCTAGCAGAGGTACTGCTGCTATCAGCATAGCCTCTCACTTCGGGAGCATGCAATCCCACAATCGTAAATTCCCCTGCCCCCTGACAATATGCCTCAGTTTCCTGTAAGATACTTTTTTAAAGTAGTAATGTATATATAGCATTTAAAATGGTATAATTTTAAAATGTTATAATTTTCCTTTATATTAATTTTATCTACTGGGATAGATAATTCATAGATCAGTTAGGAAAAGAGATAAGATGTCAGCCTTTTCTATTCCCTACTTTTTCCTCTTTGATTAATTTGACAGCAAACAAGAACTTGCAGCTCTGGGAGCTATAATCTTTCCAGAGTTTTGAATCCTTTCCTCTTCCATTCTGACTCCATGTCTCCCTTCTGACTGCACAGCTGCAGCCAGTTCTGTGAACTGGAGAAAATGAGGTTCAGAGACCAGATGTTTGGGGGGAGGGAAAAGGAAACAAACTGAGTTGTTCTGTGGTTCAGATTAAAATCAAGTGGAGAGTGGACCTTGCAGAGACATAAAGTTCATCTAATGTTAAAGGTGAGCATATGCAAATCACCAGGGTTCATTTTGTGAGTGAATGAAATCTTAACATCACTATCACCTCTACCTTGTAATATATGACTCCAAGGCATGCTTATGAGCACAACATCAGTTTATTTGGAGAGCTAAATCTTGATTTCATTCAAGCTTTGTTTATAACAGCTTTGCATGAAATTCTAAAAAAGCATTAAATGCTATAGTGTGTTTCTGCATACATACACATGTATTTGTTTACCTATGTGTGTAGTATTGTTCGCTAAACACATTGAAGCCACTCTGTTTATATTTTTAGAAAGACCCAGTCTGTCTGAGTCAAAATAGGTTCAAGCTGCAAGCTGAATGAGAACTAGAAAAAATAGAGCCAATAGGATGGGCTGATGCCTCTCAACCACCTGCTAAATTGAGTCAGTGGTAACGATGACATTTGAGGGAGTGGGCTTTTGCATACAGGAAGCATCTAAATGGAAACAGCATATTTTTCATGAGCTTTCGCAGGCTGTGTGGATTTGCTTTGTTGTCTATATTGTCATTTGAAAGGAACTTTAGTGCTGGACACTGATCACCAGTACCAGCCATTTGGAGTGATGTTGCTAGGTTGGCACATGGACCACCACACTAATCTGTGCCCTTATGTGCAGTTTTGTGTGCCATCTTGTTATGCCCAGGCAACAATACATACAGCATGGAGTCAGTCTATTGATAGCAAGTCCAGGCTCAATGATCAGGAATTTCTTACATTTGAGTTTTGATATTTATGTGGATTGATTTTATTGGGAATAAGAGAGTAGAATTATTGTCTTGTTGTACAGTTACATTATCCCTTTGACAACAGCTTGATAGAGCTTCAAAGCAGGCTGCATATAGGGCTAAGATGGGGAACATGAGATGTTCCAGATGTGGCATTGTAAGTCCCATCAGTTTTAGTTTGCACAGCCAGAGGCAAAGGTGATAAGCAGTTGTAGCCCATCCACATCTAGAAACCTTTCATTCCTCATCTCTAATGTGGAATTCCTATAAGAGGGCGTGATGTCTAGCCTATAGGAAGATTTTGTTCTGTGTGGTTTTGTTGACATTTTGCTGATGCCTAAATTGCTTAAACCTCTATAATAGCCTTGTCTAACTGCCTTCTAGATATTTTGGGCTTCAACTCCCATCAGCCTCAGCTAAAACAACTAGTGGTGAGGACTTGTGGGAATACAAGTCCAAAATATCTTAAGAACATTTGATTAGGAAACAGCAGATGCTCTATATACTGTATGTGTGTTGGAGTATTGTGTAATAAGCATGTAGGTATGGCAGCGGTTTCATTGTCATGATCTGAAATTTTCTGAGTGGGTGTTTTAACCCTCATGTCCTGGAGACCTTGAACAAAACTCAAATCACTACACAATGCTGACTCCCATGTATGTTTCTATTATCTTTTACAGAGTTGCACCTTTTAGACTAGGTTTAAACCATGTACATAACTCACTTTTTTCTTCAGTCAAGGGTTTCTTACCTTTGAAGGTCAGAGTTTGTTTATCAGAGACAGGTGTAAACAGAGCCATACACATACATCCTCTGCCACACAATCTACTTCCTTCTCTTTCTTTGTCTGGCCCCCTTCTTTCTTCGGTCATGGATTTTCTTTCTTCTCTCTCTGTAGCTCCTTTCCCCGGTTGGTGACTTCCATATCAGTGTGGTTCCAATCTGAGGTTTAGCCTAGCTTTTAAAGGATTCTAAATCCTATCAGCAAAATAGGATCAGTACAATAGGCCTGCTTATTATTTCGGTACCTATAACATAGTTTCAGATATTTGAGAATATAATGTTGCCTAGACCTCCAGTGTGATTCTAGGTTCACGGCCACCAGAGGTTCTGCCAGAAGCTGACCATAGCAACTGGAGTTTTAGAAAGAACAATTTTCTAAAAATCACTAGGTCCAGTATGAATCTATGGTATGCTTTGCTCAGAAGCCCAAGACATATTTAATTTCAGATAGGAAAAATAGGGTTCTAGATTACACAAAAATCATATTACATAAAGGATCCTGGAATGGATCGCTGTATAATATGCAGGCTAACTGTACTTTTGAAAAGTCTTAGTATTTGGACGAAAACCCAGGGAGGATTCCCAGGATGGTTCCCACAGACATGCAATCCACCAGTGCCTCCCGTTCCCAAGTGCTGGTGGAGAAGACAAGGTCAATCTTAACCAGACTTTTGAATTTGTAGAGGGCATTTGAAAGCAGTCTTAGATTTTCAGGCTGCCCACTCCTGTTTGAGTGAATGTGCTTACTTTTAGCACAGTGACATCTTGGCTTTCTTTTCATCTCTTTCACTTTTCAGAGTACAAGTGTGAATGTGATGTTGAGTGGTTTTTGCTTTGCAGCCCTCATTGAATTAATTCGTAGAGCATCTCAGCAAGAAACAGTGTGCTGAGAATGTTTTTCTGGGGTTTTATTCAAGAGGAGTTCTCTTAGGTTAAGACTGCTGGATCAAATTTTCAGAAATAAAGGGGCATCTTGAAGATGCAGAAAGTCATAAACCTGGGGCTCTTGGGGGAGGGTACAGAGTATTCTCTGGGGTTTGTGGCACAAAGCTCTCTTAATAGCAAAAATGTCCACTGGGTATTCATATTTTTTGAACTTCAAAGGAGCAGAAGTGTGGATATCAAGCTAATCCATCAGATATATTTACTGCAAAGATTTCCATCGTTATGCAGCATCTCAGCTGAGGGGGCATTTGAGTTTGGCCTGCAGTACCCAAGCTGGCAGATTCAACAATCATGTCGATTTGATATAAAATTTCCTCTACAACAATGTTGTCTGTGATGTCACTGGAAGGCACATGGGTCTCAACAGATTAAGGGGGGAAACTGTTTCAGTAACCGGTATTGCACATTTAATTCTTCCCTCGTTTCTCTTATCTTTCCTTTGCAAATACAGAATAATTAGTAACCATGACGACAGAGACGGGTCCGGATTCAGAGGTGAAAAATGCCCAGGAGGAAACTTCCCAGCAGCAACTGGAGGCAGCAGCAAGTGGGCCAAACACACTGACCAGTTCCACACCTACCGCAAACAGCCAGGAAGCCGAAGCTAATGAGAAACCAGGAGCCCAGGGTGACTCCAAACATGCCGAGAGGGTGAGTTGAGTCAACTACTAAGAATGCTGTCACTATGGCTGAGCACTGATATAGCCCATGTGAAGTAATAAAGAAGACAGTGCTTATGATTGATTCCATTGTAAGTGAAGCTTCAATATGCCACAATCAAACTGACCATACACAGTCCAGTTATTGCATGAAGAAAGCAGGGAGAATGATTGGCTTTCTCCACAATGGTAAGGGTAGCTGCTAAAGCCAAAAGCTCACCTGGATAAATCTTAGAGTGAATTAGACAGAAGGCACATGGAAACACAGATGAAAGCAAGCACAACATGACAAAGGATATGGGTTTAAATTGATGATGAAATTGATAAACCTTTTTCATTTCTAAAGGCCAGTGTTCATCCCACAGAAGATATCCTGAAATCTTCAGGAGAAGTCCTTCTTCCATTTTTGTTATTTTTACAGGTATAATTAATGGAGATATGTGAAGGGCCTTTCTAGCAGATGCCCCTAGGCTTTTCAGTTCCCTTTCTAGTAAGGCTAGAATGGGTCCTCTTTCTTTATGGCCTTCTATTGGTAAGTAAAGACTTTACAAATATCCAACATCCATTTGAGAACTGAAGGGTTTTGAAGGAAGTATTGAAGTGTTTTGATTGTACTGTTTTTTAACTGTTTATTAAACATTTTAATAGTGTATCTTAAATTGGTTTTATTGTTAATAGTTTAATTCTGTTTTATCATTGTACATGCATTTTAATTATGTATCATTTAAAAAATCTACGCCACAATGAGTACTAGTTTAGAAGAAAAGACAGGTTATAAATAAAGAAAACAAGAATAGCAAGAAGTCTGCACACTTCTGCCATCTGTGGGAAGAATTAATCTGCTGGAGAGATTTTTTTTATTATTTTATTTGTTTTGTAATGGAATTTCTAATATGTGTTTGCATAAAATGTTCTTGTTGGCTAATGGCATTAAAATTATTTAAAACTGAAGTACTGACCTACATTTGGTCAACTCTGGAGCCCATTGTATCGCGGTATTGACAAGTTACCAACTCTAGATGTAACTGCTCTCAGATTTGCTGCAGAAAAGCCCAATACAGAAAGTGGGTATAATCATCAGTAGACAGAAACAGATATATTATTTTAAAAATCCCTCTTTTTTTGCTATAACTCACAGTATAGCAAAGCAATATGGCCAATAGCTCCCCAATTCTGGGAGTTGCAATTTAAAAGGGTAACAGTAACTCTTTGCAAAAGCAAGATGCTCCTGTTTGAGCAGTTATTATTACTAGTCTAGGCTATAGGTGAGGCTTAGTGTCATCCCTAATGCACTTGCAAATCTGTGACATGTTGGAATGCCTGTTTGTGAATAGTAAAGAGAAGTCCTCTGATAAGCTTGAGTCCTCGAGGGAAGAGAAGGAGAGATCTTACCCAAAGAAATCCTCAGACCATGATTATCAGCATCAGGAGGAACATGTGCCATGGGAGGGTTGCAGTTTGTTTTCTGTTTCACATGGCTGAGCAGCCTGCGGCTCTGTCTTGTTTCTGTTTGGAAAGATGCATGAGGCTGTATTGGAAGTCTCAATGTGGTGGAGAATCAATATGGAGCTTGTTTTGCCAAGGGTACATTTTTGACCTTGTCCATCTGCCACAGAAACATTTAATTCTCCTTTAAACATCACATCTATGTAGGATCTTTGTTTACCTCCTGAATATAATGAAGTACACAATGTAATTGGGTATCATAACATTCAGAAATTGTTCCAAGTCTGAAAGCCATTCTCCTTCCTTTCCTCTTTAAAAAAGCTTCATTAGTAGGTGGAGAGGGAATTCTTGTATGTAATTCAATTGAATGCAGAGCTAATGAATTCATAGCCAAAACAGTTATATAAATAGAGTAGCTAATAGAGTATTATTCTGCAGGGGAGAAAAAAATGGCAGACCAGTCTCTTGGCCTGGGCAGAACTAAGAGGCCAAAGGATAAAATGAAAACAAATCTATTATTTTATTTGCCCTCCAATCCCCATGCAAAAAAGGCAAATGTCTAAAAAGCTGTGTAGATTGAGGCAGGGAAGAGATAAACAACCTTTGTTCCTTTCAGATATCATGTCTTCTGCCAAACGTTTCTCCTTCTGCCAAAAGTCATCTCCATCTGATACGCATGGAAATTATCTGGACGATTCTGGGCCATCTGAGAACACTTCCCATTTGACCAAATATAGAGTAGCCACTTGATTTACTGGGGGGGGGGGGATAGCCAAAAGCTACTTATAATTGCCTAGAGGTCACTGAACAGCTGCTCTTGGTCAAGAGATGTGGCTACTTAAGTCACCTTAAGCTACTATTCTAAGTGTGTTTCCATTAAAACCAGAATCAGCAAAAGTACTTCTGAGTAAATATTTAGAACTGGGGGATATCAGACTTGAGATCTTAAGCATTCATTAAATCTCTATGTGATGTCATCTTCCTTCCATCTTTGAACATTAGACATCTTATATCAGGATGCCACTAATTCTATATCAGGCTGCCCATGTCCTGGAGTGCATTCTAGCACAAAGCAAAGCATTATATTTATAAAACCCTTTTGTCTTTTTTGTTTTTTGTTTACTATAACACAGCCATTGTGGCAACTCATCATTAGTTAACCAATGGATCCAAATTTTAGATGGTTCCACTTGCCTACATGGTGTCATTATAGTGGGCACGTGGTATCCACTGGTTCTGGATCCATGGATTTAACAAATTATAGACAAAAAATGCTGAACTAGTAAATACACAAATTAAACTGAGATCTAGTGCAATCATACCAAAAGCAACCTATCAGCATCTACTTTGCAAGGCCTAAAATGTGCATCTTCATGGTGCCTATTATGTGTATATTTCATTTAAAATAATATGAATTAAACTTAGAAAGTCAGATTGTTTGAACTTTTGTAATATGAAGCTTGTGAAAGCAATCAGTTCTTCTAAGCAGGGATAAGAAATCTTGAGAGGTTGCTTGTTTTTTTTTTCAACCTTTCCATTGTCTGTGGTGCTTGGGGTTGATGGGATCGAATTCAGAATTTGACAGGCTGCAAGTTCACGTGATCAGCTGTATGGGCAGCACCAGTTTTGTTGGTTTATTGGATTTTTTTGTTTTATGATTATATATTCCTTGAGCAATATTTTCAATAAACAAATAGTAGATATTAGGAAAGCAATTTTCAGGTCACTCACTCCTGCTCTTATAAAACAGAAGATGACATTTCTTTTCTTCTTCATCATAGAATATGAATAGATGATATTTTGGGACTCCAAATGTTTGCAAGTGTGCACGTTTAGAGGACAAGAAGCAATATCAGGGCATGGTTGAGTCATAGCCAGGATTTCAAGGGCCAAGAACCAATCCAGACTGCTAAATAGGATCATTGTCCATGAGCCAGGCACAAGGTCAGAGGCAGAGAAACGTTCAGAACAGAGCTAAGATTGAACTACCGATAAGAAATAGGAAGAACAATCTCCATGAAACATGATCAGCATGCGGATCCTCTCTGATGAATGGCAAAGGTAGCATGACCAAGAAGGCACCAACAACATAGTGCAGGCAAATACATTTATTACTCAAAAAGGTTCTTGAACTTGGGGGGGAAGCATATTTTCTTCTATGCAAGCTGCCATGGAAGACGAATCAAGCCGAGTCCACTATTAACAAAGTGGAAAGGTGCCTGTAAGATAAAAAGTAGAGACAGAATAGCAGAGTTCTGTTGTTTTTTACTTTGCAGTTTCCTTGCCCAGTGGAAAACAGCAACATGCCACAGAGATCCAGATGATGAACCAGAAGCTGTCTGTTGGGCTGAAATGCCTGCTTCTAGTTTCACCAACAAGTTCTTAACTTGGTTAAAAGTGTGCACACAAGAGACTGACACATTACTGTCAACCTGACATAAGCCCTCTCTTTGTAAAATTGCAGGTCAACCTATAATGGTGTTTTTCACAACAGTAGTGTCTGAGAA
>JARBWK010000005.1:43821578-44007860 GCA_030556195.1 Anolis apletophallus
AAATTCGCGGTTGCATAGGTCAACCGCAAGCTAGACTATACTGTTGGGAGCTCCCTCTGCCCCCCGGCTTGCTTTGCACCCATGTATGTTCTCCAGTATAGCACCATAGTATACATATATCCACACCTATATACTATAGTGTTATTATCTTATTCTCCTTTCATACATATATATATCATTTAATTATTTATCCCTAAATCATTCTTTATTTTATTCTATAACACTCTTTTTATTACATATATCTTTATATATATATAGTTCTTTAATGTTATTTTTATTATCTAATTTCGTTTTCATTCCTCTCTCTTCTCTCTTTTTTAAAAAAAAATTATTTATTTTTATTATTATTTTCATTTTTATTTATTTATTTATTTATTTTAATATATTCATTTATTTCGGCCCGCAAAATGGCCGCCGAAACTAAGATGGCAGCCCCCAGGACAGGCCGCCATGTGGCCAAGATGGCGGCCCCCAACGGGCGCCGCCATGCGCTTCAAAATGGCGGCCCCGATCTACCTTTTGCCGTGCAGCAAAATGGCGGCGCCCTGCCAGGCCGCTGTACGGCAAAACATGGCGGCCCCCTGTGGGGGCCGCCATGCTTTCCAAAAATGGCGGCCTCACCTCCATCCCCAGGCGCATGCGCGCCAGAGGGAGGCCACCCCAAGCCATCAGGGCGCATGCGCGCCCCTAAAAACAAGTGCGCCACAGGCGCCCCTCGTCCGGGCGGCCCCCCGGCTAAAAGACTGCCTTACGGCTAGATGGCGGACACCGTCCCCATCCGCCGCATGGCCCAGCTGGCGCCCCCCATGCCGAACCGCATGAGCAGACCGACCGGGAGAAGGCCAAGAAGCGGCGGCCGGTGCGCGCGCGGCTGGGCGCTCCCAGCAGAGCAGCCGGCCAGCCACACCGGCGCGGGCCACGGAAAAGGTCCTGCCGCTTCCAGCTGGGCAGGGCCCGAGAACCACAGAGCTGAGAGGCGGCTGCGGAGTCCCCTCACCTCCACCGTAGCCGGGCAAGTGGCCCCGAAGCCCCAAAGCTCCTTCCGAGGCATCCCCGTAGGTACCGCCGCTCCGAGAAGCGGCACCAGAGCGAGGAAGACTACCAGCCCCGAAGCTCCCGGCTCGGCTGATCTCTGCGCATCCCCACTGAGGTTTCCACTATTTTAAAACTTATCCCCCATATGCCCCCATATAATTTATTGTCTTGTATATATACAAGAAATATAAATAATGTATATGGATATAATAATATATATAAGTACCTTTAATCCCCCTTCAAATGTCGGCGGCTGCCTAAGGCCGAACCCCCCCCCCCCGCCCTAATGAGGGGAGAGCCGGGGCTGGCCGAGGCCTTGTATGCCCGGCCCATGCACAAGACCCGTCGGGGACTTGAGTAATTATATAGCTGGGGGCAAATGGGGGAATGGGGACCTCACAGGGCCCAGCTATACCCTCCCAAAACCTGAATCCCCTTATAAAAAGGATTAGAGGGCAGGGACCATGTCCCTCTGGCCCTATATGGCAGCTGGCGCCCAAGGGGGGAAGGAAGCTCTACAAGGGGGCTAAAGCCCCCACCCGTCACTCATTCGATCCCAGGCAGGCCCTAAACAGACCTGCCATACGATTGAGGGCCTTTTCCTGCGAGCTGCCTTCCTCCACGATGTCTTGATGCAGACTGAGGGAGAAGGGGCTGGCACCACTATGCCAGCCCCTCCTCCTTTCCAGCAAATTCTGTAAAATTAACCAATCTCTTCTCCGAGGGGAGGAGACAAAATGGCTCCACCATTCAACAAGTTGGATGGTGAAGTGTATAACTTGGTTAAAAGTGTGCACACAAGAGACTGACACATTACTGTCAACCTGACATAAGCCCTCTCTTTGTAAAATTGCAGGTCAACCTATAATGCTGTTTTTCACAACAGTAGTGTCTGAGAAGACGTCTTTTCTTCCAAATGGGATGGTCACCTACAGTGTGAACCCATTACCCATGGAACTGGGACCTGTGCTTTTATCTGCTCACATCTGACAAAATATGTTATCTCTAGGATTTTTTTAGGTCCTCCGGGCAATTATGTGATATGCTTCTGCCCAAAGCTACTCTAGTCTTGCTGGCAAATTCTTAGAGAAAATACCTTTCGGGGAATTATCTAAGTCTTCCAACATGCCTTTATGGTAACTTTTAGTGGAAGCTGTTTTTTTAAATTGGGTTCACTATTATTTCTTGTTTCCATAATAAGTTCAAGAGTGTATTCCCTTATGGATATGGGGATCATATTGTATAGTTAAAACTAGTGGCATGGAATTCTCATGGCCTGTTGACATTTTTTCCCTCTGTGAGTTGTCTGTTTCAGTTGTTGTATTATTTACTGTGTTTTGGGCAACTGTCATCAAGAAATGGAAAAAAAAAGAACGACAAGCCAATAAAGAGCAGTGAAGACCCGCAAAGTCTGTTACAGAAGAAAAAAAGAACACCCATCTCATTAAAACCCTAATATTCATGTCCTCTTTTCCCCCACTTGCATCCATGTCTTCTTCTGTCTGTGGGGTTTTTTTCCCCCAATAAGATGAAACTTACAACACCTTATCCGCTATCTTTTCTGAAAATGTGCCCTTTTTTCAAACCATAATAATTGTTCGATAGCATTTCTTCCATTCACTCAGTGCATTCTCTGCACATTTGATGTGTGCTCTTTTTTCTATGTGCACTTGATTGGACATATCTGTAGTTGTCTGGTAATGTTCAGATTTTGGAACCCAGGTCCCTCTAGTCCCTCTAGTTCTGGTCAAGGGAGAAGTCTGTACAAAATGTCACCATAGATTCTTTGGACATCTATACTAGCCACTATGAAGGTTTACTAAGTCCTCATTCATTGGAACATCACCAATAGGTTTATATCTGAGAAAGCCTAACATGATGCCTTTAGAGAAAATGATTCACGGTCCATCTGCTTATTGATTGAGATGGGCTCTTTTTCCAGGAGCACTGAATGAGGATTTGGGTGAGTCAAAGGGTAGTCTGGCATTGCTAAAACCAAGCCTCTGGCAACCCCCCTTCCCCCTTGGGTCCTTCTGTGTCAGGCATGCCTTTATTGCTGTAATAGATTAGAATTACAACAAGAGTCCATTATGATCATACTACTGAATGTTGGATCAATGTCCAGAATGCAACTAATGGGAAGGGTCTTGCCATTCTCGCTACTGTGTGGGCTGCAGCATTGTGTTTATTGCGGAGCTTTGCTTTTCCTCTGAGAGACTCCACAGCAGTCAATTTGGGAGAGTGCCAAGCTATTGGCATTTCATAGAGTTCTGATGGCACATCTTAACAAGAATCAGTGTGCCCTCAGGAGATCATTGTGTCCATGTGGGATTTCCTTTCTTGCTTCTCCCAACCATCATCCTATTCACTTGAAGCATTCAGATAAAACATTGTTAGGCAATGATGTAATATTAGTGTTTGCAATAGTTTGTAATGCTGGCAAAGAAAGTTTGAGAGATGTAGCCAAAAAGATAACTTTCCCAAACTACAACATATCCTCTAGCAGCTACAGATGAAATTTGGAACATCTGTGGTCAAATAACACCACAATATTGTGAAGATAGCAAAAAAAATATTTTGAGGAAGGACATGTAACTTTGTTTTTGATTGAATCTACAGCCAATGGTGGGAATTTGTCCCTTCCCTGCTCCTCCCTTGCTGAGTAGAATACATTTTTTTTTAAAAAAAGATTGAATTCAGTGTGCAGCAATTGAGGAAAAGGGGAGAGAGCAATGAGGTTATTTTAAAAGAAACTAAATGGTGAAATGACAGGTGATCAGTTGGGCCTGTCTCTGACAGATTTTGACATAGAGTATTTCTAGAGCTATAGGCGAGAGTAATGTTTATATACTCTACATTAGGGAGTAAACATGAGACATGGAAGAATAAATCAGCTATATTAAAGAAATATAATATTGAGTGTATTTACATTTTAGGGGAAATATAATATATTTGCTTTTTTGCATTTTGATTTTCTTTCTCCTAGTTGTTTCCATAGCAGCTATGTTATACAGGATACCAAAACCCCTTAGCCCTGAGCACTGGAGAGCAAATGGTAATCCCTCTCCCCACACCCAGAGTTTGTGGAAGCATTGCAGTGTCTGGAAGGATAAGATAGCATCTGTAATGCCAACTAGGTTAAGATTGTTGGAGGAGGCCCTGCTGTCGATTCCACCCTCACCCCCTTTGCAGGTGCGACTGGTGGGGATGAGAGACAGGGCATTCTCAGTGGTGGCCTCTCATCTGTGGAACTCTCTCACCAAGGAATTCAGGTCACCCCCCCTCTCTCCTGACCTTCAGGAAAAAGCTTAAGACATGGTTGTGGGACCAAGCGTTCGAGCAATAATTGTAGCAGTGCAATAATAATGAAATAATGTAATTGACAAATGGACAGGCCTGGAACTACAGTTTGAATTTGCATGATTTTAATTGTTGTTTTAATAACTGATCTTTTAATTTTTTGGATTTTGGTGTATTTGTTTATTGTCAGATTGATATGTGTTGGCATTGTATCGTTGCCTGTTGTAAGGCTGACCTGAGTTCCTAGGGGGTGAGAAGGGTGGTGTAAAAATGTGGAAATAAATAAATCAATAAAATAACTGCCTAAGCATCAGCAGCCCTGAATAGTACTTGGATGGGAGAATAGGTGCTGTATGCTATATTTTGTGGGAAGTAAATGACAAAACTACTTTTGGATATTCCTTGCTTAAGAAAACCATACAAAATTGAGGGAGTTGCAGTATATCGACAGTAAACTTGAAGGCACATATACACATAATGCCAAATACCAGTTTTGTACAGACTTCCAGTAAACATAGCAGCAATATGCAGGAAAGAAAAACAATCTTCTCATCCCATTTCCCTTTCCATATTCCAGGCTGTGGACATGGATGAAAAAGACTACAGTGAAGCAGATGGGATTTCTGAGAAAACCACTCCCAGCAAGACCCAGAAATCACCTCAGAAGGTCACCAAGAAACTCAAGAGTGCCATCTGCAGAGTGACCCTCCTTGATGCCTCAGAATATGAGTGTGAAGTGGAGGTAAATTGGGAATGTAGTGATTGACATCTAAAATCCATTAATATGTTTATGTGGAATGTATGCTGACAGTACCACAGACCTTCTGCGCCCTTCCACATGAAAAGCATACACTACAGCCCCTGTTTGTAAAATATCAATAATCAGTAGGTTAAATCAATTAATGGTTTCTGCTCTGTCAAAAACACATATATGTGTGTACTTAGTTCCCCATAAAGATGCACATGGAAAGTAGAAGTGAATGACTCACATGTTTCTAAGCGTGGGCTGCCTGCTATTTGTGTATTATGGTGAAAATGAAGCATAGGAAATGTGTGTGTGTCAGAGAAAAAGAGTGAGAATTTATGTAACTTTTATCTTGACTGGGATCCCTCAAGGAAGAGAATGTTATTAATAGCATAGAAGTGATACACTGAAGCTATGATAAAAGCTTCTAAAGCCTCATTTAGAAAATTACCTGTTCCTTCATGTTTTGATGCACATGCCTGCTTTCCTGCAGATACCCAAGCTGTGGCTTACATTTCTGTGGAACCTGGAATAATTGTTCTCTTTACTTTCATGGCCAAAAAAATTGATGTACTCTAGAAAATTTTTGAGAGGGTGTAATTTGCCTTCTTTTGCGGATTTTGTACAAAAGTGGGATTGAATGAAAAACCTGTTTCCCCTCTGTCTGCTTACAAAACTAAATAGTGTGCAATCAGGAAAGCCTTGAAGAGACAGAGCAGATTTTGGAAGAGAGCATTAATATATGAAAGGATAACTTAGGGTGCAGGTTATAGCAGGAATTATCTATAATATCTATTTGGGGTTTTCAAAAAATTGGTAGCCTTGGAACCAATACATCTTAACGGGGGACAAGAGATGAATAAGATATTTTGCAACAACTGCACGTGTTTTATGGTGCATAAGAAATGGGTATAATTTAGTAGAGGAGCAGCAAACCAGATGTAGAAGCCAAGTAGGTATTTGTAGTCATGTTTCAAAGACGAGTGTTGCAGAAAATAGAAACATGATGGGGCTTGCAAATGTGCAAACAAAACGCAACAATTGTAGCAATTAGTACTTTGCAATATTTTTATTCTGTTGTATCACAAAGAAGAGTAGTTGCAAGAGTTTGATATGTGTGTTGATATTATCTTTTTTTTTTTCTTAGCAAAATACACAGGCATGCTGAACAGGGAAGTGTGCCTTGTTCCACTATGATTTATATGTGGCTCTGTGTTTGGGTACAGAAAGTACTCCAACAACCACAAAAATAACATCTGTTTTGATGCCCTCACTGAAAATAACATGAATTAGAATCTTTCTGTTTCAGAGGGTCAGATACAGTTTCATAAGGGACTGGGGCGCTAGCAAAGAGAGCTTGGGGAGAAATGGATACCAATTCCCAATGGCCATACTAGCTATGGTCATGCTAGCTGAGGGATTTTGCAAACCGTTATCTCAAAAAAGCCTTCATGTTCTCTCAGCTTTTGAAAGCAGTAGAATGAGGTAGAAATTGAAGAGATTATGATCAGCAGAGAAGAGGAATGAGTTGTATATAAATTGAATAACACTGTTGGAAGAACTTGGCTCATAACACTTTCCTATCAGGGACCTCCAGCTTCTTGATCTCTGCTGATGAGCTGATGCTGCTTTGCACGTGATCCTCCCTCACAAGAGCTTTTTGTTGTTGCCAGAGATGCAGAATGCCCCCTCCCTGCTCTTTGCTAGTTGCGGTATAATTAATTTTAAATTCCAAGCATTGCTTTCCATTGAGAGCAACTGTAGCTACATATTAACATCCAAGCCTCTGTTGGTCAAGGCAGCATCTTTTCCTGGGCCAAATTAAGTGTGTGTGTCTGGGAGGGATTGAAAGTAAAACAGTTGCAAGGTACAAAAGGTGAGCATAGCATCTCTTCAAGATAATGCTAATGAAGAGTGGGGAACACCTCCCAACACAGGCTGTATAAGAAAGGGGAGAGTGACAGCAAGAGAGAAAGAGAGAGCAAGAACTAACAGCATATACCCCATTAATCAAATCCCATACGTGCCATCCCTGAGTATGCAATAGCTCAAAACCAATGGCTTCTGGATGGTGGTAGGATGTCTTCTTGATCGAGATGATTAGTCTTTGGATCACTCCTTGATGGCAGCTACCATAAGCAGTTATTTAAATAATAATTTAAATAATAATAACCTTTATTTATACCCTTCCACCATCTCCCCGAAGGGACTCAGGGCAGCTAACATGAGGCCAAGCCCAAAAATGCAATACAGCAAAATAAAATACAAAATCCAGACAACAAAAATTACATCAGAATAAAATACATACAGTAGCAAAATAAAATAAATAAAGCAAATTGACAAAATATAAAATCGAACACAATGGGCAGGCAAAATGGTTGAGGTAAAATGATAAAGCCCTAGATGAGGTAGGAATAGAAAAAGTGTAATTGAGAGAAGCCCAGAAAGGATGAACAGTGGGGTTAGGCTTTCAGTTTAGGACGGGGGAAAGTGCATCATATGGGCAACACTGTAGATGGAACAAACAGAAATGGGATAAATGGTCACTCTCCAAAGGCACACCGGAAGAGCCAAGTTTTCAAATGTTTCTTGAAGGCTACTAAGGTGGGGGCTTGCCTAATCCCACCAGGTAGTGAGCTCCAAAGTCGGGGGGCCATAGCGGAGAATGCTTTCTCCCTCGTTCCCTCATTCCTCATTACCATCAGGTAGAACAGGATGAAAAAAATCCCATAAAATTGAATAAATTGGTCCTTTGTATTACTAGGTCTAGCTGACAGTAACGTACCTTTTAAAATGTCCCCTACGTTGTGAAACATTCTACTCAAAAAGGCTCAACAAAGCCCATAGTTAACATGGTTTGATCCTTTTGTTTAAACAGAACCCTGTTGGTTCCATGTTTAAAACTTCATTTTACTATTTCTTAAGTAGCACATTCTATTTATTGCTTTTGTCTATGTTTGTAAGTCTGAAATAGAATAAACACATTGAATGAATTACTGAATGGTAAATAATGGCTATATAAATCCCATGAATTCAATGGATCTGCTAGAGTTGGGACCTGCACCTGGATTTTAGGCCCTGCACATTGGAAGCTGCTTTGGATAATATGCAAGAAGGCAAAAGAAGAGTAAAATAAATACAGTGAAATAAAGAACTGAGAGAAGGTGAAAGGGATCAGAGCCTGTCTGTTGCTTTCATCTCCGCTCTCCAGCAGTCAGGCTCTTCAGCTGACATCTCTTAACAGGGAGATTCTGAGAGGGAGCTTTACTGACTGCAGTGGGTCTGATTGTTACAGAGATGAAAGTTATCTTTAAGCAAAAGGTGCAGAGGGTGGGGGATGGAATAGAATGGATTATTAAAGGAACTTTCAAAGCCAGAGAGGTGAGCTTTTCAGAGGCCTAAAAGTGCTCATGAAATTAGTCGTCCTTCTCTGAAAACTGCGGCTGATATTTTGTCTTTGACAGATGCACCGAGAGATCTGTGTCACTGTACTACTCTTAGCTTGCTGTTTAGATGTGGAACACTGAAATGAGGATCAAAGACTTTTCTCCCTACATTTGACATGTGAAATTTTTGGCAGGAGGAGAGGGGAGAGAAGGGGTGGGCAGGTGAGAGTTTTACAACACAATGGGAAGGTAAGTTGATATAGGAGGATTTAGACAAAGTTTTAATGGAGTCACGCAGTGAGCACAAATCTCTCAGAAATGGGAATAGACATACCCTCCAACATTTCACATATGAAAACAGGGTCATGTGGCTAAGCAACATCAAGGTGTGTTGTCAAGGTGGCAGAAGTTATTAGTGAGGAAGAACATACAAACTATGTATTGTCAAAGGTTTTCATTGACAGAATCACTGGGATTCCGGCCATTAAAGCCTTCGACAATACATTAAACATCTCTATGGGGAGAAACTGTTCAAAGCCTGGTTTCCAACAGGCCATACAACCTCTGAGGATGTCTGCCATAGATGCAAGTGAAATGTCAGGAGAGAATGCTTCTGGAACATGGCCATACAGCCCGGAATACTCACCTCAATCCAACATACAAACTACTGTTTTAAGCAGAGACTCTGGAATTTATGCCCCTAATTTCATTAAGCCTAACAAAAACCAATAAATCAATACATACTATGTGTCTGTGCATGTGTGCACATAGTCTGATCAACAGTGAATGCAATATTATATAGGTTTCTGAAATAAAATGCTTTCTCCCTAAGATCTCAAAATTATTGCATTCCATGAACTCTGTGTTCATGTCCATCCTCTCTCAAATACACATCACAGATCAGGCCAAATGTGAGCTTTCCTGTAATTTAGCACTCATCACTCATGTGATCCCCATGAGCTGGTCATGGCACTTCAGTCTAAGCTACTCCACAGGGTTGTTCTTAAAATACAAAGGGAGTAGAAACTAGGAAAAATAATGTGCAGTTCTTTTAGCCCCAGGAGATGGAAAGATAAAGTTAGAAAAAAAACATGATAGTTTCCTTGTGGAGAGAAAAAGTGAGATATAAATAAACAACAGTATCATCATTTAAAATAAAATTTTAGAATGTCTCAGTTTATAATTGCATACACTTTTAATTGAATTGTTAATGTAAATTAAACAGTTCTGCAGAGGGAAAGGAAACTGTATCAGAGTAAGGAGACAGTTACATTTTTCTAATACAGTGTTTCCTCGCTACTTTGCGGTTTGTTTATTGCGGACTTGCTGTTTCGCGGATTTCAAAAAATATTAATTTAAAATATATGTCATGGTATTTTTGCTGTTTTGTGGGGTTTTGCTGCTGCCACTTTCCCTCCTCAGTCCTTCTTCCCTCCCTCCAGCCTTGAAGGGCCTTTCCTTCCTGTCCTTCACTTTCTTTTAAATTTATAAAGACTTAAAATAGTGTATAACTACTAAAATAATGTATAAATATTAAAATAGAGTATCCCTACATCACGGTTTTTCACTTATTGCGGGAGGTCCTGGAACCTAACCCCAGCAATAAGTGAGAGAACACCGTATTCAATTTCTACAGGTTACTGTTTCTTTCCAGTGGCACTGGACAGCCTTCACACATTTTGTGAATCAAATATTAATCAAAATAGAGTGAATGCAGGGACGATGACCAGTCAAAAGAAGCTCTGAAATATAAAGTTTAGGCAAATTGTAAAGGGAAGTCAAGAAACAAAAAGATAGTTCAAACCATGAATGCTCCTTGAAATATTGATCCTGGTTTACTAAACTGGAGTGTGGGGTGAATGTGTATGTCTGTGGGAAAACAACGTTATGTCTATTCCTTCTGTGTATGTCAAGAATAAATTTTGATTTGCACACAATGCTGTGTTCCATAGCTTGGAGTGGCTGCAGCAGTTACTTTTGCCTGAGATCACAGGGAAAAAGCAATGTTGCCTCCTTCTCTTCCTCTTGCTCAGCTGACTATGAACTACTTTTGAACTTCGAACTCAGTTTGTTACAACTGACTTAAGACATAGATGATGGGCCAATGGGGAGATAACGGAGGGGAAATTGGGATATTTTTGAAGCTGGGAGAAGAGGGAGAGTTTGGGATTAACCTGTGTTTGTTTGTTTGAAGCATTTATATTCCATGCTTCTCACACTGAAGGAGACTCGGGGTGGAGCACAACATGTATATGGCAAACATTTAATGTGTATTTTGCTGCCCTGGGGACTAGGACACAGAACAATGACTTCAAACTACAAGAAAGGAGATTCCATCTGAACATTAGGGAGAACTTCCTGACTGTGAGAGCTGTTCAGCAGTGGAACTCTCTGCCCTGGAGTGTGGTGGAGGATCCTTCTTTGGAGGCTTTTAAAAGGAGCCTGGATGGCCATCTGTCCAGAGTGTTTTGAATGTGATTTTCCTGCTTCTTGGCAAAATGGGGTTGGACCAGATGGCCCACAATGTTTCTTCCAACTCTATGATTCTATGTTGTCTCTGCTAAACCAGGAAAATGTGGGAGAACAGACAGGCAACTATTCCAGAATCAGGAAAATAAAAAGGGGAAAAAGGAAATATATTCCGAGAAACTGACATTATGGACCACAGTTAGGGTTGACAAGTGTGGAGCTTTACAAAAAAAGACTGAAATTTTGAGTGAATCAAAAAGTGGTGGAAAGCAAGTACAGTAACTGAAGCCAAAGGTTGGCATGTAAAAAGAGAACTTAGGTGAGGTTTTCCAAATGGACACTAAAATAGATGTGATATATCTGGCACTTTTCAGTCAGTGTCCTTACATCAACGCGACAGCGTGCTTTTTCTGTAGTAGCGTGTACAAGTAGTAAGGGCGAACCATATACTACATAGGCAATGAATGCAATAGGAGCATACAATGTGAACAGGGTGAGTACACCTCTAAAGAAAAAGAATTAGTAAACAAGAGAAGCTTCTTCAAATATATGTAAAACGTTTATCACACACACATGTGTATTGGCAGTTCGAATGTTACAAAGAATACACAGCTCCAAGCACAATGCACAAATGAAAAACTGGCAAACATATACAGATATATGCCTGATTAATGAGGAGCAGAAGTATGTATCACTTGAAGGAGCAGTGCAAGATATCACAGATAATTCAACACATAGTAATCATTCTGCACATGGGATAGTTCAACACATGGTAATAGTTCAGCACATATAATTCGTTCAACACATAATAGTACAACACATCATACATGGTAATAGTTCAGCACATATTGGCAGGTCAACACATAATATTACAACACATGAAAATACATATGAGTAAGGCTACGCATGTAGATGTGAGGGGAAGACGCGCCAGACCGGGTGTGGGCCTGGGGATGCAATGCGGGCGAGCCGCAGCTTCTCAAGTGCCAAATGGCGAGAAAAGTTCTTTCTTGGGAAGGAGGTGAGGCACAGTCGTGTTTCGCTGTGTCTTGAGGGTGCGTGTAGAGTTGGAAATCCAACAATTCAAAATATGTACTCACTCTGGAGCGGGGGAAGTCCGTGGGAGATAAGCCGCGGAGTCCCGGATTCAATTGGCATATAGCCGTAAAGTGTAAATACAGTCGCAAAGCTGCTGCAAACGAGGTTTTCGTTGCATGAATGGCACTAGGAAAGCCTTTGCCGGGGTGGTGAAGCCTACAGGGCAATGACGCTCCCACCGGGTGTGGGAGCCTTGCCAACGGCTTGTAGTGAGTTTGCAACAAAGAGTTTCGCCGTTTCAGCGGTTTCGTCAGGGCAATTCTAGGGTGGCTACACAGGAATCTAGCAGCGGAGCGTTCCTGGAGTGAACAATACAATAAGGAGCAAAGGTCAGCGAGACTAAAATGCAAGTGAAGGTAGGAACATGGGCCTTCCTGCAAGGGTACATACCACGTAAGCTTGTCATCAGGGCTTCCTAGATTGAAGAGCCTTTCAGGCTGGATTCAGCAGTTAGAGTGGGAGGAAGGTAAGAATTTAAGGGATTGTATGAGATAGAGCAGGTGTTCAGGTAAGGAGATGGGGGATAGATAATTGGTCGTTGAGCCCAGCTGGGGACTCGCTGGAGAGGAGCACAATCCATTTGCATTCAGCTCGCAAGAGCGCCCTCTCTAGGTTGACCTGAGAATTGGTCTTGATCTTTTCCAATCCATATACAGTAAAAGAGTCAGGAGTGTGTTTTCTTTCAAAAAAATGGCTGTACAACACTGAATCCTGAGAATGGCAGCGGATTCTGGATTTGTGTTCCAAAATTCTAGTCCTTAGGGTTCTAGAGGACTGGCCCACATAATGGTGCCCACAAGAACATTCTAAACAATATATTATTCCGGAGGTGGCACATGTGATCTCGTCATATAACTTGAGGGTTCTAAGGGTGGTTTTGTTTTGAATGATGGTAGATTTATTGATTTGATGACAGATACTGCATCTAGCACATGGTTTGGTGCCTGGGTTGGGGCACATAGCAGGTTTAGTTGATTGGAAAGTAGATCTTATAAGCATATCTTTTATGTTTTTGGTTCTTTTGTACGCTAGGAGAGGAGGCTCCTGCAGGCCAGATATGGACGAGATCATGGGCCAAAATTTGTTAACAATGCTCCGGATTTGGTTGGAGTGTCTGGTTAATGTCAAGGGCCAAATGACCCTATTGGTGGTTTTCTTGGGGGTTGTTTTTAGTAGAGTGTTCCTTGGTATGTGGTCTGCTTTTGTCTTGCATTTGTCTATTACGGATTCAGGATAGTGGCGGGCCCGCAGATTGTTGGCCAAGCGAGACACCTCCTGGGTGTAATCATTGTGAAAAGAAGAATTTCTCTTGACCCTTATGAACTGGCTAAAGGGGAGGTTTTGCTTCAAAGAAAATGAATGGAAGCTGCGGTAGTCCAGCAACGAGTTTCTATCTGTTTTTTTTATGATAATTGCGGACTTTCAATGTTTTGTTGACGTTAAATACTGTCAAATCTAAGAAATTGACTGATGTGGTGCTAGACTGGACCGAGAAGCGTATCTTGGAGTGCCAGGATTTTGGGGAATCCATGGGGACTCCCCAAAATCCACAAGTCAAAACGGCCCCCCCTGGCAGGCCCATTATCTCGGCTAACTCAGGTTTATTAGAACCATTATCGAAATACTTAGATTACATCCTTCAACCTTACACCTCAAAATTTTCCACTTTTATTAAAGACACTACCCATTTTGTCAACATCATAGAGAATTTTCCTATGCAACCGGGTGACCTCCTCGTCACCGCGGACGTTGAGTCTCTTTATACCAATATCCCCACAGACCAGGCGAGACACATTATAGCCAACATCCTTGACTCCCGCATGGATCCTGACAATCCCCCCACTAATTTCATCCTAGAGTTGTATGACTGTGTGACCGAGTATAATTATTTCTCGTTTGATGGTAATTTTTATTTGCAACGCCACGGAGTTTCCATGGGGACTGCCGTAGCCCCGACCATAGCCATACTATTTATGAATCATCTCGAAAACACAAATTTAACCACCAGCCCCATGTCCAAATGTATACGCGGCTACTGGCGTTACATCGATGATGTAATGATAGTTTTACATCACAACACTAACATTACAGATTTTAGTAAATGGCTTAACTCCTGGCACTCCAAGATACGCTTCTCGGTCCAGTCTAGCACCACATCAGTCAATTTGGTGGGAAGCGTCATTGCCCTGTAGGCTTCACCACCCCGGCAAAGGCTTTCCTAGTGCCATTCATGCAACGAAAACCTCGTTTGCAGCAGCTTTGCGACTGTATTTACACTTTACGGCTATATGCCAATTGAATCCCGGGACTCCGCGGCTTATCTCCCACGGACTTCCCCGCTCCAGAGTGAGTACATATTTTGAATTGTTGGATTTCCAACTCTACACGCACCCTCAAGACACAGCAAAACACGACTGTGCCTCACCTCCTTCCCAAGAAAGAACTTTTCTCGCCATTTGGCGCTTGAGAAGCCGCGGCTCGCCCGCATTGCATCCCCAGGCCCACACCCGGTCTGGCGCGTCTTCCCCTCACATCTACATGCGTAGCCTTACTCATATGTATTTTCATGTGTTGTAATATTATGTGTTGACCTGCCAATATGTGCTGAACTATTACCATGTATGATGTGTTGTACTATTATGTGTTGAACGAATTATATGTGCTGAACTATTACCATGTGTTGAACTATCCCATGTGCAGAATGATTACTATGTGTTGAATTATCTGTGATATCTTGCACTGCTCCTTCAAGTGATACATACTTCTGCTCCTCATTAATCAGGCATATATCTGTATATGTTTGCCAGTTTTTCATTTGTGCATTGTGCTTGGAGCTGTGTATTCTTTGTAACATTCGAACTGCCAATACACATGTGTGTGTGATAAACGTTTTACATATATTTGAAGAAGCTTCTCTTGTTTACTAATTCTTTTTCTTTAGAGGTGTACTCACCCTGTTCACATTGTATGCTCCTATTGCATTCATTGCCTATGTAGTATATGGTTCGCCCTTACTACTTGTACACATTCCTTGTGCAAGCACCCCTGCTTTGTGCTTTGTTTTCTGTAGTAGCGCCTAATCTTTGGAATGCTTTACGGGAGGAGGTCCGAACAATAACTGATCAACCTCTTCCGACAGGCGTTTAACCTTTAGAGGCTGCTAATTCCATATTTGTCCTAACTGTTTTTATCATGTTTTAATTTGTTGTCGTGATGATGTTGTTTTGCTTGTGCGAACCATCCTGAGCCTCTCCGGAAAGGTGTTATATAAATTGAAATAATAAATAAATCTGCAGGCAGCAGAAAAGCAGTATTTTTTATTAGCTCCCAGGTATGTCATTGGTACTTGCCTCATTCACGGATGTATAGTTTCTCAGTGCAGGTTGTTACTCACAAAAGTTGATCTCTTGAACCTACTTATGACTACAATAGAAAAGAAAGGACAAAAAGGCTCATGTTAAATGCCTATACTGATTCAGTGCTTTTTACTGTGTCAAGTTAATGAGTCTCTGCATACAGTGGATTACTTGTGTGGGAAAATGTTAATTGCTTTATTACAAAAGGCTACTACTATCGTTTATTGCTTCTTGCTGGTAATAGCAATTTACAACACACCTTTTGGGGCAGTTTATAAAGAATTTAGCTGAGGCTCTTAAGCTGTGTTCCTGTTCCCTCTGTTATTAGAATATTTTCATTTAAATTATGCTGGAAATATCCTGAGAAACATTTTAAGGGGAACACAGGCTTCTCATTTAGAGCTGGTCCCTCTGTTCACATACCACAGTGCTGCCATCCACCTTTCCTGCACTTATCTTCCTCATTTTTATCACTGTAATGATGGCCAATAGAGCTCCAGACCATCACTGGACACCTTTGCTGATGATATCAAAGCCACCCACACAACTTGGAGAGGAGATGGGATGGCTCCTTCTCTGAGTCACACAGGTGCCTTTCTTGACATCAGCAAAGGCACCTAGCAATAACCAAGAGCTCTCTGAAGCTCCATGGCCACCACCACAGTGATGCCCAATGGGATCAAATTAGGTTTGGCTTGACTGGATAGTGAACACTCCACTTCCACCGCTGAATCAATTCCAGAGCAGAGTGCTGTAAACACTATGGCAGAATCTAGGGCCAGTGTAAACTAGCAGTTCTTTGAACCAGCCTCAGATTTTATGACATGTGTAGGTGGATCCCAAGAGTCTTTAGAGTGGTATATAAATGCTATATACAGAAATATTGTTGATATTTGACAAATTATCAGTTTGATTTTTGATTTAGAAAAAATGTTTACCATAAGCTATTATGCATATATTTGCCAAAATACTATAGAAGATAATTTAATATATTGGTGAGAGCCAATGTGGTATAGTGGTTTGAGTGTTGAACTAGGAGATCAGAGCATAGCCATTGAAACTCTGCTGACTGGAAGACAATGACATACGTTGCCAAGTAAATGCCATAAACTGGATGTTACTTGAAAGAACATAGCAACATTGCAAAGCATATATATCTGAACACCTATTTTTAGGCATATTATTACATTGGTTTAACAGTATTCTGCTGTAATCCAGTTTCTACTTGATTAGTGCAGTTCAACTTGTTTTCTAAAAACAGTTGTTATTATGATAAATATGTGTGTGATGTGTAGAAATTATTATTTTTAGATAAGTTTTTCCCAAATTTGAACCATCTACTTTTTTTTACCCTGGTAGTGGCATAAGCAGCACTTTGGTTGCTTTGAGCAGAGGTATGACCTAGATAGTCTGTGATGATAACATATTGGGCATGATATAAAAGAATGCGGAATATTTGTGTTTAATCGCATGATCAAGAAAAGGATTCACACTTTTGTTTCAGTCCTACATAGAAGACTCTGGAAGGAAGAAGACAATATTTTCCAGATGGGCCTTTGGTTCTTACTATATGTCTGTCTCTTCTGCAGAAACATGCCCGAGGTCAGGTTCTGTTTGATATGGTCTGTGAGCATCTCAATCTCCTGGAGAAAGATTATTTTGGACTCACATTTTGTGACTCAGATAGTCAAAAGGTAAGTTAAGGTGACTGAGATCAAGCTCAGTGCTGTTTCTGTTCAAGATACTGTACTTAAAGGGGACTTCCCCACATGTCTTTTTTATTACCATTTCAGAATTGGCTGGATCCCTCTAAAGAAATAAAGAAACAGATTCGCAGTGAGTAGTTGAAAGCATGAGTTTCGGAGGCCTTGATTCCCACCCCGCCACCCCCGACAGAGCCTTTTCCAATGAATTCCTTACCTATGTGGTAGAGGAGTGAGAAAGGCAGAGTATTATTCTTCTCCATTGGATACCATTTGTAAACAATTCAATTTTCCAAGGGAATTTCATGTATTTCCAGATGTGCATTTTATTGTGTATTTATTCTGCTTATTTATGTGATTTTCCGGATGTCAACTTCAGATTTCAGTTGCAAGAATCCATATTTTCCCATTGTTGCTTTAGTCTCTCTCTCTCTCTCTCTCTCTCTCTCTCTCTCTCTCTCTCTCTCTCTCTCTCTGTGTAAAAAGATCTATGAAGGAGGAAAAAACACAATATCTTGTTTAGTAGTATATGGAGTAAATGAATACACTAGAATGAGAGCTAATTGGAGAATTAGAGGTTAAAAATCTGAAGGTATTTCTGAGCCTCTCCTGAGGTTTCTTCTGCACTGCATTTGATTACAAATTGAATATTGGTCCATGGAACTCTCTTCTGTCAAACTGGAATAACAGCAATTGCAAACCACTATCCAAAGGATTGTAGTCAATATATATATAAGTGTACAGGCAGTCCCCAAGTTACAAATATTGGGCTTACAAACTACTCATAGTTAAGGAGGGGAGTGAGACAACAGGAAGTGAGAGAAATTTACCCCTAGGAAGTGAAATTCACTCCTGAAAGAATTATCATGAGAAAAGGGTGTCTCCACTGCAGCTTTTTCACTAACAAGCCACATTTTTCAAAATCCAATTCTCACAGGAGCAGAAAGTGAGGTGAAATCCTCTGAACATAGACACAGACAGTAAAACAAACACAGGAGTATTAACCCATCCATATGCTATCCAAAGCTTTAAAAAATACATATCTTTGGCTGGAGTTAGACTTAAAAATGTACCTGTTCTGACTTGCATACAAATTCAACTTTAGAACAAACCTATCTTGTGGGAACTGCCTGTATATACAATTGGACTCCCATGTAAATGAGTAACAATAATGAATATGTTTTCTTGATCAAACAAATATGCAAAAATCACACAAACCATTTGGAAATATTGTTGTATATTTATATCAGGGCTTCTTAAACTTTTTCCACTCAAAACCCCTTTCCAGCAGAGAATTTTTTCCATTACTTCTTCCACCACCACCCCACGAAAAAGAAATGTTTACATGGTCCCAGGTGTCTAAAATAGGCAAACAAAATAATAATCAAACATTTACTGATAATAAATCAACATTTGCAAGGTTTGGCAATCAGACTGATTTTCCTTTTTATGAAATACTGTATATCTGGAGCCTTTTCTGCAGAGTCCATTATAAATACTGCACGTTGTCGCTAACATGTTCATTTAAATGTACAGGTGGTGTTGAAAACTTTTTACTGTTGCAAAATCCTTGGCATCCCCAACATTGAGCTAAGGATTGGGACCCACAGTTTAAGAAGAAGTAGTTCATATGGTCTTTGCATATTTGTTTAATCAAGAACACATTGATTAAACAAATATGTAAATATGTACCTATAGTCATTGGGCTGCTCATGAAGTGATTTTTTTGTCATAACTCACAGCCATAGAATTACTGCTTCTTGGACTTCCATGTAATGAACACCTGAAAAAAGAACCCAAGTCTTTTTCATTCTCATTTTCTTAACCTGGTGCTTCTGAGACTTTGGAATACAAAGGAACTTGAGATAAATCCCTTTTAAGAAAGTACTGATTTGTTCTCTTTTGCAAGCCCATCAAAATTGGAAAGGGTGTGTCTCATGTACATCTCGAACTAGCACATGTGTGCAGCCAGAAATACCCTTCCCAGGTGCAGAGTTGAAAAGACTCAGATCATGCAGCCAAACTCATAGACAGAACTATCTTTCGACTATTCCCAGTTCCTTCTCTATAATTATGTCCCAAATGTGCAACAAGCAGATGGCAGATGCATTGTAAAAAAAGCATTGCAAGTGGCTTCCAACCATTTAATCCACTGAGACCAGTGCATGTGTCTATATAAACGTGTGTCAAATTCGTAGCTGAAGTCAAGTAAAGCACAAGGTACCCATTGCTGAAATTTAAGCAAGTAGGAAAGAGAGGTGAGGGGGGGCCTCATCGCCCCTTTCTTTCTTAGAGAAAGAGAAATCCCTCCAGGAACTGGCTTCTAGAATTGCAGAATATGGGTGGGTTTGCTTTGCAGTGGTTTGCACAGATGCCATGGGAGGACTGTCCCCAACAGCAGGCCCTCTGGGAGACGTGAGCCTGTTTCCATGGCAACAACAAGTCCGGGTCTCTCTCTGTGTGTGGCAGTGAAGGCTGTGCTGCATGTCATAGGCCTTAGCATGCAAGCGCACCCTGCTGTGCTTCAGCCACGAACATGCAGCCGAGCAAAGATCCCTGCTGAATTGGAGGAATTTGTCTTCTTTATAGACATTGATCGTTTTTTTAGGGACGTCAGAGGGGTTGGGTTGCGAGGCAGCCTCAATCATGGAAATGACACATAGAGATGATGGTTACAGGGTTGAGCAATGCAAGAAAAAAGATGCCTCAGCAAAATGCTCTTTTCTCACCCTTCTCTTAAACTTTTTGTCTTCTCCAAGGTGGTTCCTGGAACTTTGCCTTCACTGTCAAATTCTACCCTCCAGACCCTGCTCAGCTCACAGAGGATATAACAAGGTGAGTAGAGAAAGCTCCCTCTCAGGGCCGATTCTCACATTAACCTTTTACAAAGAGGACACATTAAGAATAACCCTGCAGTCACCCAGAGCTCCAACTTTAGCCATGAAGACAAGCTGCCTCCTATCCATCGGAGGCTAAGAGAGGTGAAAACAGCTGGCTATTGATCCTACAACTTGCTTTCTACTTCAAGAGCAATAGAAAGGGATAACTTCCAGCCAGTTACTGCCTCCATTGTTTGTATTAAGCACTGGAAAAATACAGCATGGCATTTTCTCTCAGTAAAAACAAATTGGTCCACTTGCACCCTTGAGATTTGAAGAGGAGTGAAATGTTAGATATGATCCATTGCTGCTGCAGAAGAAATTAACCTGTGTTCAGAACAATGGGGAGTTAACTCACATATTCCAAGAACATTGAATGATGACTTGTTTTTGGTTGGGTTTTTTTCACAATATTTCCCACAAACTCCCAATGACATGGTCACAAATATTGTGGACAGCTTCTGGAATATCTCAATGGCACGGCCACGAGAATTATGGTCACAAATATTGTGGACAGTTCTTAGAATATCTCAACAGCACAGCCACAAGAATTATGGCTGCTCTGCCATTAAGAATAGATTGGAAGCTTTTTAAAGGTGTCTGTGTTACTGTAATGCATCTATTAACCCAATGAAACATATTGTTTTAATGTAATACAAATGTACCTCAGCCAATAAAATAGATGTGTTCCTGAGTATTACTTCTTTAACAGAAAATTTGGCGCTGGACTAAGAAAGAATATGAAAAGAATGGGGATCAGATCTTACACCAAAAAAACTAACAATCTCCACATTTGAAGTGAACCAAACAGACCCTGTAAGCTTTGCATAAATGAATAAAAATATTTTGAATCCTCTAGAGCAGTAGTTCTCAAGCTGTGGGTCCCCAGATGTTCTGCCCTTCAACTCCCAGAAATCCTAACAGCTGGTAAACTGGCTAGGATTTCTGGGAGTTGTAGGTCAAAACACCTGGGGACTCACAGGTTGATAAACACTTCTCTAGAGATTTCATGTAGTCATGCCGGCCACATTACCTTGGAAACATCTACAGACAACGCCAGAAATTCAGCTTAGAAATGGAGATGGACACCACCTCCCAGAGTCAGACATGACTAAATTTAATGTAAAGGGGAAACCTTTACTTTAAACTTTTCCTTTAGAGATGTTTTGGAAACTTTTTCTAAAAGGTATCCGGGGATGCTCTTTCTTTCACTGGTCTCTACCTTTCTTATGATTTTCGTTTTGGTAGTCCAATATTTTTAACATGCTGGCGAAAGCAGGTGAGGCAAGCTTATATAATCTTCCCATTTTCTTTCTTTTTTGCTCTTTGCATGTGCTCAGTAAGATATTCTGGAGGCTGCAGCTGTTTACTTTGTCTTTTGTAAACAAGCATACCATGACTATAGTAGGATTGGCTGGAATCAAATCCCATTTGTTTGCAGCTCAAACTTTATTACATTGTTAGCTGGAGACATGTTGCTCCAAACGGACAAGAAAGTCAGTGTTTCTCCAGCTCTATTTCATCTGCCTCCTAATGCCAATAAAACCACTCCCTCTAAATGTTCAACAGGTCATAGAACCAGGAGGAAAACAAGACATACATGTGTAAAAGGACTGTGTAAAAAGGAGCTCCTTTGTCAGAGGCTTTGCTAACTGGTATGAATGTGCATTGATTAATCTAGAAAGAAATGTGTAAAATTGGGGTTCTTCAGATCCCTACATCTGGGATTATTATTGTGGCTCCATAATATCTTGAGATGGAATAATGGAAGAAGGTTTTGGTAGGCATTCAAATTAAAGTCATCGGATAATGTGATAATATTTGGGTTCACCTGGGACAACCCCTCGAAATGCTGGGAATGAGAAAGGCAAAAAAGTTTGAAAATAGATTAGCCATTTAATATACAACATTCTATCCTTGGCAGAGCATACTGGGTACTTTACCTGGTTCTTTTCCCCCCAGAAAGCATTCAAAATATATTTGTTGACATTAAGTTTGGTGGGTCAGATATCTTTTACATCAAAATGCTTTTCAGGTGCTCAGACTCTGAAATGCATTTGGCTTGTGAACCAAATGTGAACCTTTTCTCAGTAAATGGCTGCAAGTCTTGATCACTTTCCATGTGGACATTCTAACAGCTTGATACCTTCTCCTCCCTAGATACTACCTGTGTTTGCAGCTCCGAGCAGACATCATCAGTGGGCGCCTGCCATGCTCCTTTGTTACACATGCACTCCTAGGCTCTTATGCTGTACAGGCTGAACTGGGAGATTATGATTGTGAAGAACATGTGGGCAACTATGTTAGCGAGCTTCGTTTTGCTCCAAACCAGACCAAGGAGTTGGAAGAGCGTATTATGGAGCTGCACAAGACTTACCGGTAAGTATTTTCCCTCTCATTCTGAGAATAAATAAGAACTTGAAAGCTGGACACTTTAGAATGTTTGGTGTCAAATGGTGTTATTTAGTCCACAGGTTTGTTTCCTCGTCCTATAAAATAAGACTGGAAATTATGTAGCCTTCTAAATGTTTTTGAATGACAGTTTCTAGAATTCCGTACAATCTTAGAATCATAGATCACAAGGTCATCCAGTCCAACCCCTTGCCACACATGAATGCACAGTAGGGCTGTGCAAAAATTTGGATGCAGGTCGTAAGTTGAAACTGATTTGGTAAATTCATACTTGTGACTCGCTTTACGAAGACAGCTCAGTGCCACCTCCCCGCGCACACACAAAAAATGAAAACACCAATTTATGAAGTTTTGTGAGAAGAAGTTTGTTTCTCTTCATAAGTTGCAGTGAGTCAGCTTTTTCAGTGGAAACAAATTTTACTGGGCAGTGCAGGGAAACTTTGTATGTCACATGCTCTCCTCAGTCTATCAGGACTGAGGAAGAGGGGAAGGGAGGAGGTGCTCCTGGTGTTTCCTTTAAATCCAGGAGCCACATTGCCTCTGTTGCCATTGCAAGCATGCTGGGAGAGAGATCAAGGCTAGCAAGTAGCAAGTGACTAGGTAAGAGCTGAATTTGTCTGTTCGTGATGGATTTTGCATGTGCCATGCAAGCTTAGGATCCTTTTAAGATCGTTTTCTTTGTGTGTGTGGGGGGGGGGGGTGCATTTAGGATTCATTGGGGCTTCTCTTTTCACCTCTTTAGATTTCTTTAACTTAAAAATTCTCCAAGCTACTTTCTTTATTTTCTAGACTATTTTAATTCTATTTTAATTTTTCATTTCTATTGGTTTTAAAAGTATAATTCAATTCAGCAAAGTGTAGTGTGTTAGTAAATCCTGAGTGCCCAGAGTGGTGCTGTTGTTGCTGTTGATTCAAGATCAATATTAATGCAAACAACAAACAAACAATATACATTTTGGTTTTAAGTGAGAAGAAGAATTTGGGGGCCACCCAAATTTCGTAAATACAAACTAAGCAGATTTTGGGTATCATCCACATCTCTAATACACAATCAAAAGCATTCTTGTCAGAAGATCCATCTAACCTCTGTTTAAAATCTCCAAAGAAGGAGGCTGCAGCACACTCCAAGACAATATATTCCACTGTGAAACAACTTTTATCATCAGTAAGTTCTTCCTAATATTCAGATGGAATATCTTTTCCTGCTGTTTGAATCCATTGCTCCATGTTCTATTCTCTAGAGCAGATGAAAACAAGCTTGCTCCATCTCCATTATGACATCCTTTCACATATTTAAACATGACTGTTTACTGATGGTATACCATACCCCAAAAGTTGGTGAACTGTTATAAAAATGTCCAGGAGAATGTTGTAGTTGAGTCTGGGACTTCAGGTACTACTAGGAGGACAGGGCTGTGTGAAGAGGATACTACGGCATCAAACATTGATATGGATTTGGGTGGGGTTGCTTGCAATGATAGTACTGGCCTCAGGAGGGGAAAGAGGTTGACTCGTGAACAAAGTGAGGAAGATGTGCTCCAAAGTAAAAGTATCTGGCAGATACTTACGGAGTCGACTGACGAAGAATCATTTCTGGGATTTCCGGGGAGGATGGGAGTCAGAGTGAGGGAGATTCCTCTGACAAAGAGACAGATATGGATGAGACATTGGTAAACGAGGTCCAAGCAGTATGTGGGGAAACTTCTGATACTAGCACATTTTTGGGGTTTTCAGATGATAGGGAGTGGGCCTCGGTACATCTAGATGATTGGGGTGAGTTAAATGAAGACAGAAGATGGCGTGTTTGGCGAGAGAATCAAGAGAGCACAGCCGGGGGAGTTGCAACAGCTGGAGCTGCTCATAGTAGGGCGTATGCTAGTGAGGACGGATCTGACATGGAGGACTAATAAATAAAGGGCATCTGAGGGATTGCTTTCTGTGGCTGGCAAAGTGTTACGTCTGGAAGTTTAGGTTTGCTGTGAAACCTGCTGCCCACCACCCCTCCTTTTCGCTTGACTGGGGGTTTGTCTTCTTGCAAATTGACTGTGAATGAGAGACGCTGCCTTGATTCAAGATTGGCTCCTGCATTCATTCTGTGGACTACTGCTGTGATTCTCCAATCCCGACCTGGTTTGGAAATTTGACTCCTCTCCTTCTCTGCTGAAGACCTTCGAAAGTCCCTGTTAACTGGTTTTTTCCCTGTTTGTTTTCTGCTGAAGCTTAAACGACCACTTGTGTTTCTTTGTGGGATTTTTTGAGTGGGGTTTTGCCAAGAAGGCTTATTTTTGGTTTTTATCACTGCTGAGAAGTGTTTTCTGTTTATTGGTCGCCTTTTTGACCTAAAAGACTGTGGACAATAAAACTCTTATTACTCTTATTTCTGGCTTGGCTACTGTGTCGTGACAGAGAACTGCTGTAAATGTGAGAAACATACAGGTACCTTTTTTCATATGTGGTGGACCTCCGATAATGCAAATTAGTTTTGGAGGAAATACAGAAAATATCAAAGATCAAGTTTTCAATGAAACCAGAAGACTTTTTATTAGGAATGACAGAGGTGACATTTGATAAGAATCAAGACAAATTATTAACGTATTTTTACAATGGCGGCTAGAATTGAACATGCAAAAAATGGAAATCCAATGAGATCCCACCAATAGAAGAATGGATATTGAAAACCGCAGTTATCATGAGCATAAACAGTCTAATACAACATTTATAGAAATATCATGGAAGGCCAATGAAAAAAACTGATTGGACCAATTTTAAAGATTATATAAAACAAAGAAAATAAATAGACAAAACAAATAAAAGGGACACTTATCCAAAATGAAAATTTTTGAGAGGGCTGGAATATCAAGAAGCTGAATCCAAGGATAAATTATCCAAATGGAAGAGATTGGAAGTCAACAACCCCCTTAGATCCTATATGTTTTTTCCCACAGTTTCCAAGTTTTATATATTTATTCTTTTTTTCCTTCTTATTTTCCCTTTTGACCTACCACTGCTATTCCGCTACCCCTGACAAATAGGTATTTTTAATAGAAATAGATAAAATCTGTGAAGATCCCCCTTATTTTTATTTTTGTTTTGTATTTCTGTCATATCTATTTAAATAAAAATGTAACGTTCATTTGTGGGATTAACATAACTCAAAAAACACTGGACGAATTGACACCAAATTTGGATACAATACACCTATCAGGCAAACAAATGACTTTCACTCATAAAAACACTGAAAAACACAGTGGAAGAGGCTTAAAAAGACAAAAAATATATTACAATGCATGTGCAAAAACACATATATATACACAAACACATATGTACACATATACACAAATATACACACATATACACATATATACTCAAAACACATCTACACAGTTTGGGCCACAGCAACATGTGGCAGGGGACAGCTAATGCATAATAAAAATTATTGAAAAAAATAACATGACTGTCATGTTACCTCTTCTCCAAGCTAAGCATATGCAGGTTCCTAGGCCAAACCATGTGGGGCATGGTTTCCCTGTTTGAGAACATTAGACTATTTATTGCAAGACGATTATTAACATTTTCATTATTGTTTCCCACAGGGGCATGACACCTGGTGAGGCAGAAATTCACTTCTTGGAGAATGCCAAGAAGCTTTCCATGTATGGAGTTGACCTACATCATGCCAAGGTATTCTGATCCTGAGATTTAGAAGCATGCAGCACAGCTTTGTTCCTTCAGTCTTCTCCACATTCCCTTTCCACCTCTTAAACCTAATCTATGTACTTTTCTTGTATTTCTGCTGTGTTGTTCTCTTTCAAATACTCATAAAAATGCTGTGATATTACCAGCCAGATTTCAAACAGGCCTAAAACCAATCTCTTTTTTATTTTTCTTTCTCTTTAAGCCGAGCCATATTCTTTTGGTTTGATAAAGCGCTCTAATTTGCAATTCTGCAACATTTTTTATCAATTCATATTGCTGTTGATATTTTCTAATTCTGAAGTCCTATACATGCTTCTGGCATAAATTCTGTTGAAGTAATTAGATTATGCTTTCGAGTAAATATGTTTAGCAGTGCACTGCAGGTGTATTTAAAGATCTCAGGCATATTGGTAAGAAATGTAATTTATGACGGTTCTGTGAGATCAGTTTGAACAGAAATGGTTACTGGATCACTTCACCTTGGAGCCAAACTCTATGCAAGTCCACCAAACATCAGCTGGAGTGTGTAAAAATTATTGAAGTTTCCGCTAAGAATAATAAGAACAGTAATTTCTAAAATATATATGATAAAGTGTGACTTTTTATTGGTATACTTTTGCAGATATTTTAAATTTGAGACTTTTTGAAGTTTATAGCACTATACAGCAAATTCTGTAAGTGGTGAAAGCTGAAGCTTTTGTAGAAATTTTCTTGTTACAAGAGTCTCAGTAAAATCCTCAAGGTGAACATCCATCCTTTTATTTTTTGCTCATTTGGACCCTTTCTTGTATTTTTCTCTCTCCTATGTTTGTTTTCCATTCTTTCCTATATCCACAGCTGCCCTCTTTTCATATCCATGTGTCATCTGGCAGCAGGGACAGTTGTTTGGACATCTCCAGCTTAAAAGCTATTTTAGAAATTTTGTACTTTACAGGAGGCAATCACAATTGGTGGGAGGATGCATTTAATCTTTTGAAAGACAGAGGTTTGTAGAATACAAAACCTTTTCACCAAGCTCACTAGCATGCTAGCAGAGACCGAAGTAACTGCTAAAACATTAAGGACATTTTGCTTCATCATTCATATTTGAACTTTGCAAATATAACAGCACCTTAGCCTATGACCTACAGCTGTAGGTTCCTCTGGATTCAAGAACACACTGCTGTTACCTATGAGTTGGCCTGTTTTATATGTTGTGATCCGCCCCGAGCCTGCAGACCGAACAATAAATAAATAAATAAATAAAATTTATTCAACAGACTTTCTAGGGTTAGCACATATGAGGGAATGGCTTCTGTCTGTACTTTGAGAATTCCCATTGTTTTATATGTTGCAAAGCAGCAACTCCTGATAGGCTTGAAAATTTCCCAAGTGCTGGGACAAAGATCAGTTCTAGAAATTGAGTATTGTTTTTGTGTATGTCCCTATACATGAATACACTTTTAAATCGGGGAAGGCAATGGTGGACCTCCCAACTGGTAATCGGATTCCATCAGTACTAGTAGTGAGGGATTATGGGAACTACAGTCCAAAAACACCTACTAAGTCACATTGCCCAGCCCTTCCTTGGAAAAGACTTTGCTGTGGTGCATTAGTCACTGTAGCCCGTGGTTTTCAACCTTTTTTTTGACCAGGGACCACTTGACCAGGAACCACTTTGACCAGGGATCACTCTCCAACATGAGTACCAAAAGGATTATGAATCAGTATTTGGTCAACTTTAGATAAGGGTTGGGGTGCTGATTCAGAAAATTGCATTGGATAGACCACATCAGCTCTAGTTTCAGATACAGAACATATCCCATGATCAGTGACAGGGAAGGAGTGGCAGGTAGCATGAAATGAGCAGAAATAAAATAAAGAGGAAGGAGACTCACAGACCAGATTTTTTGTCCTCGGGGCCCACTGGTGGTCAATGGCCCCCAGGTTAAGAACCACTGCTTTAGCATTTTCTTTTGCCAGTGATGCATACTCTACTGTATACGTGTAGAACATTGTTACTACAGTATGTTCTTAATGCTCTGACAAGCACCTGTTGCTTGCTGTAGTGGCTTGGAGAAAGCATTTGCGCACATCTGCAACCTATTTTGGCAAATATTGAGAATCATATGAGGCAAACCACATGTCAAGATATGAAGCTCATACACCCTAGTCCCTTAAGGAAAAATATTCTATACATAAATCATTTCCTTTCCAGGAATTATGAGATTTCATGTCCTTCCCCTCATTTACCCCCCCCCCCCCCTTTTTTTTCCAGGCCAGAGCTGGGAAGATTTGGATCTCCTTTTGCTGCAGTTGGACCAGGGGACTTTAGTATGTGAAAAATGAGTAAAATGGAGGTGAAGGCAGAGAGTGACTTCCTTGGAATTTAGGGAAAAATTAATAACCTGCTCCTTCTCTTCTGTTTCAGATCATTGCTATTGACTAGTTTAAAATAATACCTAACATCAACCAGAAAGATTTGAGGATTTGCTCTCAATATGCTCCTTACTTTCTATTGATAGTGAGGACTTTTTTAAAAAAAAAAATGCACTAATGCAACTCTTTTTATTTCTTCCTCTGGCATCTGTTCAGGATTCAGAAGGCATTGACATCATGCTGGGTGTTTGTGCCAATGGCCTTCTCATTTATAGGGACAGGTTGAGAATAAACCGTTTTGCTTGGCCCAAGATCCTGAAGATTTCTTACAAGAGGAGTAACTTTTACATCAAAATTCGACCTGGTGAAGTAAGCACCTCCTGTTCAAAATAAAGAAAAACATGCTAAGGTTAAGTGGGGAGAGTTTAAAAGAGGTGATTCAAGTTAAAGAAAGGAAGAAGGAATGAAAAGGAAATAGTTCACGCTTTAGCAAATAATTTACTGGATAATGAAGCATGAATTAATTCCTGGGGAGAATCTCAATGTTAGAAAAATCCTTTTTCTCTTCTAGTTAATGAGTGTTTGATGGGTCTACAGATTTTGACTTGGCTTGATAGCCAAGCATTATTTGGTTGCAAGTGGTTTCCTGCTTTAGTACTTTGAAGATGGATAGGGGTGAACTTTGTTTTGTACTAATTTTCAGAAAATAGAAGCAGACACAGAAACTCTCACCACTTCTATCTTCTTTGAAGTTCAGTACAAAACAAAACAAAACAAGGCTCTGCTTTTCCCCTGAGTTCTCTTCACATATAAAGGATGCACAATGGAAGGGTCTTTCCTCTTAGTTTACAGTGGGCCTTGGGGAAGGAAAGAAGCCATACACGTCCTTTTCACGACATTGTCTTTCTTTACTCATTGAATTAACATTTTAGTATTACTGGATATTTCACCTTCATCTTCTTTTCAGACTTTCTCTGATAAAAGAATGGAAAAAGGATGGAAGTGGTTACAAGTGGAAGATTGGAAGATGGCAGTGTCTGAAACTTTGATAAAATTCAGAGTAACTGCACAATAAAAGCCACAAAGGGAAGGATCCCTTTCCTGGATTCTCCAGGTCTTTGAGTGTATGCCCAAATATTTGTGATTAAATCCATTTGTTAGTTCCATCTATAGTAGATACAATGGAACTAACACATTGACTTTCCAAAATCTTATTCATTCAAGTTGAGATGAACGCTTGGTTTTGGCGTTTTGGAAGGTGTTGTGCTTGATGTGGTAAAAAAAGGACTCCTCTCTGCCCTTAGATTTCCTACAAATTCTGAAAGCCAAAAGTGTGGAGGAGTAGATTTTTTTTCTGGGAGACCATGACAGGAGGTCAAGGGCAGTCACTATTGGCAGCTGGAATGGAAAAGGACTAATCTCTATCTATCTATCATCTATCTATCTATCTATCTATTTGGTTCCCACTTCCAGAGACCACTGAGACCCTCACCAACTATGGATGTGGACCAAACCTGGCACATAGAACCCTCCCCCCATGACCCATTTTAAGTCCTGGTGGGGCTTGGGGGATGGAATGGACCCTGGACAATGGGAATTGTAGTACATACACCCACATCCAGAGACCACTGTGAATCTCACCACCGATGGATCTGGACCAAACTTGGAACATAACCCCACTCCCCCATTACTTTAAATATTGGTGGGGTTTGGGGAGAAATGACAGAGGGTGAGGAGACTCTCAGCCCACCCATATCCTTAGGCATTTTCTAATGGGACCATTCATAAAATTCACATTTGACTTTTTCAAATGTTTATTCTTTCCAAAAAAATCTAACCCAGGCATCACTGGTTACCTAAGCTTGTTGTGCTGCTCATGGCACAGCTTGGTAGGAACACACACTTCTTAGTCATAATGACTGGTCTTTTGCTTCTTCCTTTTCAGTATGAGCAATTCGAGAGTACAATTGGCTTCAAGTTGCCCAATCATCGCTCAGCCAAGAGGCTCTGGAAGGTTTGCATTGAACACCACACATTCTTCAGGTGAGACAATGGGAAATTTGTGAAGGTTTTGTCTTATATAGCAGCTCAGTGAAGTGTCATTGTACAACCCACAGTTTTTCTATCTGTCTTGTTATGGGATTATTATGTGAAAATAATAATGGTATACCACACCGGTGAAACAACATCAGATGGACAGCAAGCAAAGCAACCTCTGCTGGAGATGTGGCATGCACAAAGGGACATATTTTCATTTATGGTGGGAGTGCCCCCAAGTGAAGAATTTTTGGAAGGCTTTATTTATTGAAATAAGCAATATTGTAGGGCTAAATATTACTCCGGATGCTAGGTTAGCATTACTAATGGACACCACAAGGTTGAACTTAGAAATGGAAAAGAAAGAACTGATGACTATTTTACTCACTGTGGCAAGAATTATAATAGCAAGGAATTGGAAAATAATAACTAATCTTACACTGTAAGCTTGGTATAGGGAGGTATGGAACGTAGCCTTAAATGATAAACTAACAATGGAAATGAAGGTATTCAGGGGGGAAACTAATAGATCAGATTTTGAGGCATACTGGTCGGTTTTTATTAAATACACTTTAGAGAGTGAAAATAGAATGCAATATAACCCTGTTGGTCAGGAATTTTGGATATGACATTTGATTAATGGTTGATTTATAAAGATATGACAAAGGAAAGGATACCTGTTCAGGCCTTGGTGGTGGGTTTATGTATGTAAAATGTTCATTGTTTCGTATTCTGTAAGTTGTTTTTGTATGTAAATAAAATCTTTAAAAAAATTATGTGAAAATAAAATATAAAACTTCTTAGCTCACTTAAAAAATGAATTACACTGTCAAATACAGTTTAGTTAACTATCAAATAGAGCCTCTCAAGATATGTTCTATATTGTGGATTGGTAACTGGAAGAAATCCAGTCATGCAGTATGATCACATCCTGGCTCCTAATTGGGTTTTCTTTTAACTACCATCCACACTCTGCTGCCTTATTGTCCAAAGGGGGTATAGAATTTATATTTTCAGCCACAGAAGATGTCTTTTATTTGTGGCTAAGCCAATGTAAGGGCAGGCAAATGTAGAAAAGGACGTTTTAATCAGGATCCCTTTGAAGCCAACTTCTTGTGCAAACTGTTCGATAGTTGCAGGGCATTATACAGTCTTTTGTGTCCTAGAATTGTATTTGGTGTCAGTTGAGAGAAACAGCCTGTGAATGTATATACATACATAAGTCTCTCTCCTAATAATGGGGAAACAGTAATTGTGTAAGTGGTTCCAGCTCAGATGTTCCATCTATAAGCAGTTTTGCAATCGAGGGAATTGTGTCCCTGCCCCCTGTCACATGTTTGCTGGTTTGGGAGGAAGGGGTTGTATGCAGTACAATGATCACAGGCTGTATATCCTTGATAAAGAGCCTTGTGAATGTGATTTGTTTTTATTCTGGCCCTGGCTGTGAAACAAAAAGGAAGGAGCTGTGGATTTTCCCTGTCCAATTAAATTTTGTTCACTTACATCTTATTAATAAGCATTGAATGAATTATTTCATTAATCTGCTGGTGTGTGTATCCTGACAAACTAGGATAACAAGCATGTTGTACTTGTAGAAACTGACCCATGATATTGCGTGTGTGCCATCCTCAGACATTACATTGCTGCTTGAACTGTAAGCTGTGTGTATAAGTAGTCATCTGTAAAGCATACTTGAGCCTTCACCTTGAATTCAAATTGGGATTTTTTCCCCTTATGGTAGTGGGAACATGGCACTGCCCATACTAATGTATAAAACCATCAGGTGGAAAACATACAAATATTCTCCACTGCATAAGTCCTTGCAGTTTTGGCTCTTTTATGAGGGAGGAAAGAGGGCAAAAGATAATGGTAATTAATGTGATTTTTTCCAGATATTTAAAGATCTATATCTGTTTATTTTGTCCCCTTCATCAAAATATCAAATAAGCAGAAAGGTCTGTGAAAGTATATCTTGCAACTTGAAAGTGACGTCTAATAAGTTGCATTTTATGTTGAAGTTGAGCTGTACTCCAGTTCCATCGCAGTACCAGATGATGTACCCGAGGCATCTGTCTGTTCAACCTTATGGGATTCTTTCCGTCTTATTCTCGCTGATGACGTGGAAGCGATCCTTGGGTCGATGAGAGCGACCACTTGCGCTCTGGATCCTTGCCCTTCCTGGCTAGTTAAACTGGCCAGAGAAGGGTTGTTGGAATGGTTTGTTGTGATAATAAATGCTTCACTGAGCCAGGGGAAATACCCATCCTGCCTTAAACAGGCGGTGGTGAAACCTTTATTAAATAAGACCTTCCTTGACCCAACAAATTGTAACAATTACAGACCAATTTCCAACCTCCCCTTTCTGGGCAAGGTTCTGGAGTGGTTTGTTGCCTCGCAGCTTCAGGGATTCCTTGATGACACCGATTTTCTGGATCATTCGCAGTCTCATTTCAGGCCTGGGCACAGTACCGAGGCAGCTTTGGTCGCCTTGGTGGATGAACTCCGTAGGAAACTGGACAAGGGGAGTGTGACCCTGTTCATTCTCTTGGAAATCTCAGTGGCTTTCGATACTGTCGATCACAGTATCCTTCTGGGGGGACTTGCTGGGATGGGACTCGGGGGCACAGTTTTTCTGTGGCTCCGGTCCTTCCTGGAGGGGCGTACCCAGTTGATGAAGCTGGAGGACTCCTGCTCAGACCCCTGGCCATTGACCTGTGGGGTCCTGCAAGGATCTATTCTGTCCCCCATGCTATCTAACATCTACATGAAATCACTGGGTGATGTCATCCAGAGATTTGGAGCTCTGTGCCATCTGTATGCAGACGACGCCCAACTCCACTACTCTTTTCCACCAGATTCCAAGGAAGCCCCTTGGATACTTGACCAGTGCCTGGCCGCTGTGATGGTCTGAATGAGGCGGAACAAGCTGAGGATCAATCCTGATAAGACAGGATTCGTCTGACCGGGGTATTGGGTGGCAACCTGTGCTGGATGGGTTTACACTCCCCCTGAAATCACAGGTCTGCAGTTTGGGGGTCCTCCTGGATTCACTGACACTTGATGCTCAGGTGTCAGTGGTGGCCGGGAGGACCTTTGCACAGTTAAAACTCGTTATAACAGTTAAAACACAGTTAAAACTAGTTATAATAAAGTTTATTATTATTATTAAGTTCTATATATTACCCAGACAGCTGATGCAGGAGGAGAATATGGTATCCAGTATTTGAATCAATGTTTTAATATTCGTTATTAAATAGGAAAACCCTCCAGTTTCTTTTTGGTTCATGGCTATGAAGTTAAGCTGGAAACATATGAGCAGCATCAGTTAAAATGCCAGAAGTGGGCAAGGCAGGACTTACAGTGGACAGGATTTGCTTTCCTAATGACTAGCAAAAGCCAATACACATAAATCTGGCTTCATAGAAACAGAATTGGAATTCATCTGACCACACAGCATAGCCAAGGATGAGGGTGACGGTTTTAGCCCGTTTCGAAGGCTGTCGTCTCCCTACACATCTTTGCTCCATCCTTGATGGATATTTTCCAGGTAGGATATAAATAAAATAAAATCACAACAAACATAAATGTGTCTGAGCCCTCTTAGAGGAGCAAGGGCTTTGAGACATCATCTTTCTTTGTCTTTCTAGCCTCATAATTTCAGGTTTTTACTTCTGTCTTCATCTGAAACATTTCCTCTTCTGACAGACCAATGTTTTATACATCAAGACATTCCCACATCTGTCACCCTGTATATTTACTTTGACATCTTTTGCCATTTAACTGAAAAGCATCTGGCAGAACATCTTATGGATACATTTAGAGTCTTTGTTTAGATGACAATAAAAATCAAGTGTGACTGCCGGTTGGTTTCAGTCCTGGCTAAGCCTCCATACAATGCAGGGAAATTTTCAGTCCTTCTCCCAGTTGAGGATGAAAAGAAATTTTTGTTAGCAGTGTTTTTATTGAGTTCATCCAGTTCATTATCTGTGAGTTTATTAATGGAATCAAATGAGTGTCTTTAGGTGTCTCATAAGTGGGAGAAAATCAACTCTATCGAATTCACTAAATTTCCTGGCACATTTTAGATTTTCAACTTGGCAAATGTATATAAGAAAATAAATGTCTTATGAAACATGCATGGCAAAAAAGGCACAATTCCTGTGCAGGAGTGTAGGACAGAACTTCAATAGAGCAGAAGTTCTGATTGAATACCTAGAAATGCAAATCAAAATGAAAGTAACAGATTTTTCACATTTCCCGCTCTCAGTTATCTGAGAGCAGAGACAAATCTGCAAGTACAAGACCCCTGTCTCAAGCCAGAAAGAACCATTGTTCCAACCCATATAATGATGCAAGATGAAGCAGTTGGATTAAAATAATCAGATAAAAAGGTCAACTGGAATCAGAAAGACTGTTGGTCTGAATTTCAGAGATAATGTGGGAGTGAAAATAAGGGTATGACCAGCTAGAGCAAAGGTAACATATCCAGTAGAGTAGGTGTGATGCAATTTAGGTTGTGATCCCTGTGTAATATACCAAGTTAGAAGGTTTCAACTGCTTCACAATAGCAACAGAGAAATGTTTTCCCTTTCTAAATTAGGTTGCTAAAATGTAGAAAGTTTATCGAGGTGATGACAAGATGTGCATTTCTGAATTGCAGGGGTCTTAAGCTGAAAATGTACAATTTTTATCAGTACAGACACAATTTGCTTATTCGTAAATAAATAGATACATGTTTAGAATATCATTATTTTTTACATCAGGGCTGACCTTTTCCTCATTCCTTATATCTTAACATCATTGCTCCTTGTGGATATATAAGCTGGTGTCCCTGCTCCAGACTTTTATGTCAGTTTATTTGCTAGTTATTTTTTGAGCTTTGAACTGTAGTGGCTTCCTTACAGAACTGAACTTACAGGTCATCCTACATTGGGAGTAACAGATAATTGGCTCAGCCAGTTTATACCATCACTTTATGCTTGGTTTCAGTTCATGTATCTTAGGGAAATCATGTTTTTTAAAAACCCAGAGCTTATGTTCAGCGTTGTTTCCTGTATATCTTTACTTGCACAAAGCCTACCATAGTCCCTGTACAGGGTGCTTATGAAATCCTTAAAACCTTTTTCACAAATCCTCAAAAGCTTTATACTTACCAACTCTACATTTACATTGATAGAATTACAGGTGTTTGGATCAGATGTTGTCAAAATAACCCAGGGCAGATATAATTGTGGCAGTGTAAATGCATCTGTCCTAAGCACCTGTGTCAACAGATGTCTGCTTATTAAACCAATATGATATGCTATCTCAAGACCTGTTGTACCCCTGGCCTTTAGGGTATGATTCTCCTCTCCACACCAGGTATTAACAGCTCAGTCAATCTCTTGTCTGTCATGGGCAAGCTTTCTACAAGTAGCATTAGATTAATGAAATGCTTAAGAACATCTTGAGTATGATTCTTTAAAAAATTTAGCCAAATTTAGAAGAAGAAAAAACATATCCATTCCAACATAGTCTTAACCCCCCCCAATTCACCAGAGCAATAGATCTAGGGTATAACAGTTGACCAGATAGGATATAATAAGTGACTACATACCATGTATGAAGGTTGTTCAGAAGAAAGGAGGACAAGTGCTGGACTTGAGTTGGAAATTCCCAACAAAATCCAAGCCCTTGTTCAGGAAGATGACTGACTGAGTGCATTAAACTTTATTTATATCCTGCCCCTTCTCCCAAAGGGACTTGGAGTGGCTTACAACAAAACAACATAAATAATAATAAATCACCAAAATAAAACGAGTCTATAATAAATAAGACAGAATATCACTTAAGAAAGATAGCCACCCTTCAGTCTAATCAATCTCCCAGGAAAGAAAAAATGGAATGTTCCCTTGTATTTTAAATTCCTTGCAGAAAGAGTGAATTTCAAAATCAGTTAGTTGAGAAAACAACTTATAAAGAGACAAGTAGCTGCCCTTGTGCTACAGGCACATTTTTCAGACAGATACCAGTAACCATTAAAAAATACAATATCTGTATCTTATACAGTGTGTGTGTGTGTGTGTGTGTGTGTGTGTGTGTGTGTATATATATATATATATATATATATATATATATACACATACACACACACACACAGAGAGAGAGAGAGAGAGAGAGAGAGAGAGAGAGAGAGAGAGAAACTCAAGAGGCATTTATGATTTATTTCAGTGTAATTTCCTCCATAAACTTATTTACATGCAGGTCAGGAATGAATTTATTGCAAAGGGGTAGAAATACCCCAAAGATGCCATCTTTTATATTTCAAGTGCTCAGAGAGGCTGAAAATCTGTTATGTATAAATATGTATATGACTACAGATGTTTCAGGCAGCTTTGGTAGAGAGGAAAGTACAACAGATGAATGAGATGAGGTGGTATTGAATGAAGAGTAGAGGTCCAGGAAACTGAAGCTGAGATATAGTTGCTGTTTAGAGATGGGTTTGTCATTCTTTCTCTTTGAATTTGCTTAGGTGATCATATAGAGTGTGATCACTAAGCTAGAACCACATAAAACATAAAATCAATTGACATTGTATTTCAGTGGCACACAAAATGATGAAAAGATGCAGATAAAAAAAACACATGATACATTGCACTAAAAATATCAGTGCTGATTAAAGCATAACAGCTGAAGCAGTTAAAATGTTATTGCTATAACAGCAAACCATATGCCCAGAACCTTGATGGGGCACAGCAGTAGTATGCAAACTGTTTTACAAATGGTTGTGCTTTCCCTAAGGTTGCATTAGTAGAATTCCCCTATGTAATCAGCTGCTCCACAAATATACATGCAATCCTCTCTCACACAGTAGATTGGGTGGGCAGGGAGCTGGTTAAGATCAAGGCTTTGGTGTACACTGCATAAACAGTGGCACAACTGTGAGTACCATTGTAATGGAATTGTAAAAGATACAATGAAAATGTCATACTTTATACCAGGAGTGTCAAACTCATTTTCATCAAAGGCCACATCAGCCTTATGGTTGCCTTCAAAGGGCCATTGAATCCAAGGATGGAGAATCAGGATACAGAGGGCCAATTATAATTTTTTTACATAGTGGTCAGTATTCTTTAGTTTTTACCAAATATGGGTCCCCAAATGTTATTGAACAACTCCAATCACTTCTGACTATCCATGATGCGGACTGGGAATAATAAGAATTGCAACCCAATATCCATTATGGCTCTGAGGTTGAGGAAAAGTTAAAGAGCATTTTAAAGTCAGACATCATATCCATAAGCCTTGTTTCTAAATTCAAACCCCACCATCCTGACTAAACAGAACAAATTTCAGCCTTCCAGATGTTATTGTATCACAACTTGAAAAAGTTTTGAAGTAAACGAAACGGAATAGATCTAATTGATAAGTGGACTGATCCGTTGGTTGTGAGACGATTTACCAGGGGGACGACCACAACGCGTCTTATGTATATATTGGAATTACTTCAATGTTATGATTGATTAACAAGAGTAAATGGATATTTTCGATTGTGTGGAACCCATCGATACTGTGGATGTATAAATTGTGAATCCAGAACAGCTCTACATGCGTTTTGATGATATAACCCGAATTAAATGCTTTTGAACTTTCAAACGGCGAACTGGGTTTACTTACCTGCACCACTTGAATGGCAAACTGAGCTCACTGATTTGTATCACTATATATGTGATTGGAAGCCGATTAGTGGACACATTCTTACCCACTTGGGTATTGGAGTTCGTGAGTGACTCAAAACCTTGATTTCGCCTTATTATTGATTATATTAGGTTATATCTATATCATATATTGTTTATATTGAGCATCCGCACCATATAATTGTAAATTGGCTCTGCCTTAAGAGTTTCTGTGTTGCCAGCACTACCCCTTTGTTTGTTTGATTGTATCACAACTCCCATCATTAGTCATGATGTCTAATGAGGCGGAATACAGGAGTTGTAGTCCAGCATCTGCAGGGGCCACATAAATAACATGGCAGGCTGCATTTGGCACATGGCCATGATTTTGAATTATACTATTAGTTGTTGGTTTTGATGCTTGCTTTATATATTGTTTTAATGTTTTATGTTGTTTTTATTGATATTATGCATTTTAATGTGTTACATTTTAACATAGTTGATTGGACTTGGTCACATGTTAGCGACCCCGCAACTCTTCAGGTAGATGGAGGTGGGCTATAAAACAAAGCTATTATTATTACTTGATTCATGTGCCCTATTTTATCAATGCAGTTGTTACTCAGTTTTGATTAACTGAAGGTCTTGATGGTTCAGTGTGATTTCTTTTAGTGTTTTTTAATTTATTTTTATTTTGTATCAGTGAATTAGAATGTTTTGAAAGTTTATGACAAGAATTTAACCCCCTTCTTACTATTTATCCTTTACTCCTCCCAAAAATCGTACATATAAAAGCAAAACATCAAAGCAAGTTATGGAAAAATTATACATCATGTTGTTTTGGATTTGGAATTCCAAATTCTGAAGTTGTTTCTGGGATTTAGAATGCCAAATTCCTATAAAACCAGCATACATTTTTAAAAATTGTATGACACTCAATTTTGCAGGCCTATATTAATTTAAGGCAGGTTAAATAGAACACAAAAGGAAGTATATTAATATTAAATTCTAACTTGGCCTAGCATCCTTGGCAGTGTAGTTAACCAAAGGTTTTGGGTTTTTTTATTTAAAAAATCCCAGCTATAAAAGAAATGTACTTCAATCATTTCACTGAGAGTTCAGGATGTGTAGATACTTTGATATAAAACTTCTTAAAGTCCTTGTTTTTTAAAAAAAAAGATTTTAAAAGATTCTCCGGGCAAAAGTTCAAAAATAATCCACAAAGATTGAGAGAAATCAAGGAACTAAAATGATAAAGGATTACTTAAAGTTTTAGTAGCAAAGATGAAGTGGGAAATTCAAAAGAGAAGTAGTTTCTCCTCTGAGAAACCTAGTCAGAGATTCATAAAAGAAATCTATAGGGAAGATAGAGACAAAGTAAGGAGGAGGAGGATAAATGACAGTGACAGGGAGTGGGAATATTTAGGGAGTGAGTATCATTTCCCCCTTTTTGAGAGAACATAATATGCCTAAATGTCTGTATTAGATTTTGGTTACTACTTGGATGGGAAGCTACTAATGAATCCCACTTGCTGTATATTTCAGAGGAACAAACTGACAAAATCTCTGAGTACAGTCAACTCTCCACATATAGAGGGGCCAAGGGCACAGAATGCTTGTGAAAGTGAAAAACCATGAGAAATGATATTTTAATTGTTTTTCTTGATATTATATACATCTCAAAAATACATTTTTAACAATTTTTTTAACCAAACCAAACACCTCTAGGAATGTCTAAGTCCTCCGACATGACTGTATGGTCAACTTCCATTGGATGGTCAACTTCCATTGGATTTGACTGAAATCCAATTTGACTGCCACTCTTGATACAGTTAGCGAACTCGAGACTCCGCCGCCACTCGGCGGGCCCACCTTCACCCACTTCCAACTGCTGGACGCAGCAGCTGTCGATAAGTTACTTGCTGCAGCTAGACCAACTACTTGCTCCCTCGACCTGTGCCCCTCCTGGCTGGTTAGATCTTGCCGGGAGGGGCTACGAGGCCCCCTGGGAAAGATCATAAATAGCTCCCTTGAGCAAGGAGTCTTCCCAGGGGGATTGAAAGAGGCCATGGTAAGACCGCTGCTGAAGAAGCTGAATTTAGATCCTTTGGCTCCCTCCAATTACAAGCCTGTTTCCAACTTGCCTTTTTTAGGCAAGGTAATTGAGAGGGCAGCAGCGGATCAGCTGCAGCAGTTCTTAGAAGACACAGCTGGACTTGATCCCTTCCAGTCCGGCTTCCGTATTGGGCATGGGACGGAGACCGTGCTTGTCGCCATTACAGACCAACTTCACCGCCAGCTGGACTGGGGTGGATCAGCCCTGCTGTCGCCCCCCTGTGGGCCATGACCCTTGACCTCCCTGATAAACCACACAAGGGCAAGGGTACAACCGGGTTTTATTGGTGATAGCAAGGCAAAGGTGAAAGGTTAAAAGGCGTTGTTATAGGGCCTCTGGATAGTAGCTTTAACAGGGATTAGCAAGGAGTAATTAGTCCCGTAACAAACAGGAACAGCAGGGTTGCAGTGACCCGTTGCAATAGGGCCGCTGGCAGGAATCAAGCCGGATGCCAAAGGGAAAACTCAGGAAAGTATTCGGTCAATGCAAAAGGCCGGGATGTGCTAGATGATCTCTGTGGGGCTCAGCCGGCGCAAGAAGGCTGAGCTCCGTAGAAAGAATGTAAGGAAGTTCAGCAGGTAATTAGTCTTTCATGGGATCGTCCCAAGACTCCTCGATGAACTGGAGCATGGCTCAGTGCAGGGCAGGGCAAAAGTGTCTCTGGAAGAAATCTCTGCCGATGGAGCAACCAGGGCAGAGCACTAAAGGTTCATAGATAAAATCCCATGCGGAGGGGATCTTGAACCCCAAACCAGGTGTAGGGAAGGTCTCTCAAGGGAATTCCCGCCGTAGCAGGAGGCAGGGACAGCTGTAGCAACTCACTGCAGGTCCTGAAGACTTCCCGCCGAGGCAAGAAAGCAGGCAGCTGTGCTTACTGTAGCAAGAGTCCATAACCTCGAAAGATTCCCTGCCAAGGCAAAAGGCAGGAGCAGTGTTTCCGTAGCTTTGAGTCCCCGAACCTCGAGGGATACCTGACTGGGACACGGAAGCAGGTACGAGGTTTTAGTAGCAGGGAGTCCAACCGCAGAGATGACCTCAGGCTTCCCTCTCCGGTTCCAACGGTGACCTGGAGTGCAGGCTAGGCACGGCCAAGCCGTAGATGCAGCAGGGTCCTGGCACGGCGAAGCAGAGACGAACCAGCTCGGAGTTGGCTGGCTGGCTGGCATTCCCTGGGAGGGAAGGCCCCAACGGCCGTTCCCTCAGTTCATCTTGAATGCGATGTTGGTAAGAGACAAAGACTGAAGGGTGCACTGAGCAATTATAGCATTCTGAGAGTGCATCGGATGTCAAAACCTGTGATGGATGTTTCTTAGCATGTTGACATGATCTCAGGCCTCTTGGAATGCGGATCTCATTACCGGGGCCCACCTGGCCCAAGGGAGGCATTCTCTCAGGCGCCTTCACTATCAGCCGCCGGAGCAACCCGGCCTTGGAGGCCCTGTTAAGATTATCTTTCCTTAGGTTCACACAGGCCAAGCCTGAAAGGCTTGCACACAGTTCATGAGCAGGGCAAGCTGTTGCAGGATGTAAGTTTCAATTCCCTAGGCTGGAATGTCGCGCAGGCCCAGATGCTGTCTGAGGCTGCCGCCGCTTAGGCCAAAACGCTGCCTGAAGCTGCTGGAGTGTAACACATGCTTGTTTTGTTAGATCTAACAGCAGCGTTTGATACCGTAGATCACGCATTGTTGACCCACCGTTTAGCCGTGTCCGGAGTCAGGGGGACTGCCCTTAAATGGGTGGCCTCCTTCCTCTGGGACCGGGGACAACGGGTGAAGGGGGGCGGAGAGGTCTCTGGGAGGCTCCCACCATATGTGGGGTCCCCCAGGGGGCCATCCTCTCTCCCTTATTATTCAACGTTTACATGCGCCCCCTGGCCCAGCTGGCTCACGACTTTGGTCTGGAGTGTTATCAGTACGCTGATGACACCCAGCTTCTGCTGAGAATGGACAGCAGGCCGGACACCATACCCAATTGTTTCCATCTTTGCCTTGAAGCCGTGACTGGTTGGCTGCGTGCCAGCCGGCTGAAGGTGAATCCGTCGAAGACGGAGATCTTGTGGCCTGGTCGGCCTGGCCTGGATGAGTGCCCATTGCCTACCCTGGATGGCGAGCGACTTAGGCCGTCATCCCTTGTTAAGAGCTTGGGTGTTCAACTGGACCCCTTGCTGACCATGGAGACTCAGGTCTCCGCGGTCAGCAAGATGGCGTTCTTTCACCTACGACAGGCTAGGCGACTGGCACCCTACCTGTCCAGGGATGACCTGGCCGCGGTGATCCAAGCAACGGTCATCTCGAGGCTGGACTACTGTAATGCCCTCTACATCGGCCTTCTCTTGTCGACAATCCGGAAACTCAAGCTAGTGCAGAATGCCACTGCTCGCTTGCTGGCGGGAACGCCAGTAAGGGAACACATCACGCCCATCCTTCGGCAACTGCACTGGCTTCCTATTGAGTACCGAATTGCCTTCAAGGTGCTGGTTTTAACCTTCAAGGCCTTGCACGGCCTAGGGCCTGCGTACCTGAAGGACCGCCTTGCCCCGTACATTCCCCCGAGATCACTACGTTCAGGAGATCAGAATCTGTTACTGGTACCATCAATCCGCTCCTGCCATCTGTCTACAACCAGGCAAAGAGCCTTCTCTGTGGCAGCTCCGGTGTTATGGAACTCCCTCCCAGAGGACACCCGAGCCATCCCAGAGCTCATCCCCTTTCGGAGGGCCTGTAAGACCGCCCTTTTCAGACTAGCCTTCGACTAGGCGCATCGGCCTAGGGTGATTGTTTAATATAATTGCCTAGTATACCTGCGCCTCAGGTTCAAGGAAATGCTCTGTATTTTCTTTCCAACACCTCGTGATGTGACATGTAAATTTTAATGTTTTAATGTTTTATTGTAAGGTTGCCTGGCTGACACATGCTGCCTGTTTTATATGCTGTAATCCGCCCCGAGCCTGCAGGGAGGAGCGGAATACAAAACCAAACAATAAATAAATGAATAAATAAATGTTCTCTCTGGGAATGTCTAGGTCAGGGCTGTCCAACAGGCGGCCCACGGGCCGTGCACGACCCCCCAGCCTGTGGGACACAACCCCCGCTACCCTCCTGAAAGATTAAAAATTTTTTTAAAAAACAATTTAAATGGCGGCTGGGGGGGGGGAGGCGGGGCAGGGAGAAGGAAGGGAGCCAGCTTCTTCTCCCTGCACCGCCCCCTCCGTCCCTCTCTCCGCGCCGCCCTTCCTAGGGAGGGGGAACCGCCGAAAAGGAGCAGTAGGCGCCAAGGGTGGCGTGTCAGAGGCCTGGGGTGATGCGCCGCCCTTGGCGCCGCCTACTGCTAGGAAGGGCGGGGGAGCCGGCTGCCTTCTTCTTCCGTAGCCCCTCCTCCTTCTCCCCGCTCATGCTGCTGCTCGGGATCCGAGCAGCGACGCGCCCGGGGGAAAGGAGGAGAGGCTTCGGAGAAAGGAGGCAGCCGGCTGCCTTCTTCCTCCGTAGCCCCTCCTCCTTCCCCTCCCCGCGCCGCCGCTCACGATCCGGCCTCGCCAGAGGCCTCCCTTACCATCCCCGCGCCTTCGCCCTTCTGTCCAATGACTCTTCATCGTCCTGGAGAGAAGTGGCTTTTGAGATATACTTATATGGATGATGGAATAGAAAGCAAGCTTCTCAGATTTGCAGATGTCACTGACTTAGGGGAGAAAGGTAAGACCCTAAAGCAGTGTTTCTCAATTTGGAGGTTGGGACCCCTGGAAGGGGGGGTTGCATGGGGATGTTAAAGGAGTCACCAGAGACCATCAGAAAACGCAGTATTTTCTGTTGGTCATGGGGGTTCTGTGTGGGAAGTTTGGTCCAATTCTATCATTGGTGAGGTTTAGAATGCTCTTTGATTGTAGGGGAACTATAAATCACAGCAACTACAACTCCCAAATGTCAAGGTCTATTTCCTCTGAACTCCATCTGCATTCATATCTGGGCATATTGAGTATTCATTTCAAGTGTGGTCCAGATCCATCATTATTTCAGTCCAACGGGGTTCTCTGGGTGCAGGTGAACTACAACTTCCAAACTCAAGGTCAATTCCCAAGCAAACCCTTTCAGTACTTTCTGTTGGTAATGAGAATTCAATATGCCAGAGAGTTTGGTTCAATTCCATTGTTGCAAGAGTTCAGGATGCTCTTCGATTGTGTTTTAACCATAAATCCCAGAATGTCAAGGTCTATTTTCCCCAAACTCCATCTGTGTTCACATTTGGGCATATTGAGTATTCATGCCAAGTTTGGTCCTGATCCAACATTGTTTGAGTCCACAGTGCTCTCTGGAATGGGTGAACTACAACTCCAAAACTCAATACCCATCAAACTCTTGTAGTATTTTCTCTTGGTTATGGGAGTTTTGTGTGGGAAGTTTGATTCCATTCCATAATTGGTGGAGTTCAGGATGCTCTTTGTGTGGTAACTATAAATCCCAGCAACTACAACTCCCAAATGAGAAAAGCAATTTTTTGACTGATGGTCCTTCCTTGGGTTAGTATTAGTATGTTGTGTGGCCAAATTTGGCAGCAATTTGTCCAGTGGTTTTTGAGTTATGTTAATACCACAAAAGGAGGGGGCAGCCTGCGCAGCTGCCTCCTCCTTTTGGGGCGGAGACAGGGGAGGGAAGGGGACGGGGAGGGGGTGGAGCTGGCAGAGGGGAGGGGTGGAGCCAGGAGAGGGGCGGAGCCAGGGAGGGGGCAGACCCTAAGGCCCCCCAGGTGATCAGTGACCGGAATTCAAGCCCCTGGTCCAGTAGAAGTTGGACAGCCCTGGTCTAGGTCCTTCAGTGAAATTTGATGGTCAACTTCCATTGGAAGTTGAACATCAAATTTCACTGAAGGACCTAGACATTCCTAGAGAGAACATTTCAGTCAAATCCATGAATAATCAAATTCACAAAAGTCAAAACCACACATTTGAAGGGCAAACTATTGTTAAGAAAACCCTAGGAAATTTGGAGAAACAGATGGCATACAAACACAAAACATTTGAAAACACAAGAGCAAAGCAAGGAGTGATTTCCATTGCCTAGGGAAAAAACAGTAAAGCAATAGGCAAAAGGTAAAGGTTTCCGCTTGACATTAAGTCCGGGGTGGTGGTGCTCATCTCTATTTCTAAGCTGAAGAGCCAGCATTGTCTGTAGACACCTCCAAGGTCCAAAACCTTGGCTATTACTTTGTTTTTTCATAGTGAGCTGTACCAATCATTCAGATTTCAAGAATCTCTCATCAAATTTCCCCTCAGTATCAATGAAGAAAGAGATAACTTGCTTGCAATATTTTTAAAAAAATCTGTAACAGTGGCCTCTTGAAATCTTTGGCTTTAGAAACTATTTTAGGTATGACAATTTATCAGAGTGGGTGGGAGGGAATCTTAAGTCTAATGCCGATTAACAGAAAAGGAATAAAAGAGATGCAAAAATATGTTCTCCCCTTGTGTAGAGTTTTAAATTTTTAACTTCTTCAACAAAAAAGCCTGAAAACTATACAGAGAAACAGTAAGGTGAAAAATGAGAGGAATTCAAACGCATTTATTGAGGCTGTCCTTTTCTTTACTATTCCATTTCAGAAATGCTCAATGCAGAGCAAACGGATAAAGGGGTAGTATTCTAGGCTGGATCACTTCAGACTGTGAGCGGTAGGGATTCATAACTTGCACTGAAACATTTTTCCAGCATGTTGATTTATTGTTAGTAGGGAGTGAGCTGCATGAGTAAATGATCAAACATGATGGTTTAGATGTCATTCAAAATTCCATTACCTTAGTCTAACAAAAATTAGGTTTCTAAGATCTACAGTAGGGCAGAATGGAACACACATACTGTATGCCAAACTTTCATATAATTATGGTCAAGAACCATTCAAATCAGTTTCATCCTAGGATAAGTAAATTCCTTCAAAATGACTTTTTGAAAATGTGCACAGCCACAAAAATACCGTAACTAGTAAAGAATATTCGTGCCACCTAAGAATTTCTATGAGTGATGGATGGAACCCCTTCAATTAAATAAGACTCTTGAATTTTAATATGTAGTTTTTGTTTGTGAATTCATTAGTCCACAAATGGCATATAATAGTATATAATCTGCTGGCATTAGAAAAAAGTAAAGATATGCAAGTATTAGGTATTAGATTTTAATGTGTTAATATGCAGACTGTAGAGATTTCAGAGGTCTGGGAATTGGGTGCAAACTACTATAACTGAAAGAAGCATTGAATAAAATTTTACTTTTATCGGTAATTTCTGCCTGCTCTCTTTTCATATTCATGCCAAGTATTTGGAATCCTTGCTGACACATGGATCTTCCATCTTCTTTTTCTATCTGCAGGCTAGTGTCTCCGGAGCCTCCCCCAAAGGGCTTCCTAGTCATGGGCTCCAAATTCCGCTATAGTGGGCGAACACAAGCTCAAACTCGGCAGGCCAGTGCTCTGATTGACCGTCCTGCCCCATACTTCGAACGCTCCTCCAGCAAACGGTACACCATGTCTCGCAGCCTCGATGGAGGTATGCCCCAAATTGGGGAGGGGGTGGGAGATTGGTTCACTGGTGGATATGGGGAGGTGTTGTTGAATGTTTGGAACATTGTACAGAAGTGATGGGTGGTTGGGGGCTGGTGAGAGTTCTTTTAGTTGATTGGGTGTATGCCAGGCAGCCCACAATGGAGACAATGCAATGCCAAGGGACATCAAAGGTTATTTTCTGGTCAGGAGGCCATGCTGGCCGGCAATTTCCAAAGAGTGACAAACACATGATGCTCCTTAGACAGGAAGTACTAATTTTAAAGAAAAATATTTTTCAAATATCTTGAAAACAGATCAGGCTACGCAGATTTTATATATAAATGTTATTTCTTTAAACAGTGAAAACCATGCAAATAAATGTATAATGATGTTACATATAGTGGAAAACAGAGCGATGGCTGAGTTTTGTTTTGGCTGCACATAGCCTGACTCAGACTTCTCTGCTTATGCTCACATTTGTTCTTAAAGGCAAGTGACATTAACAGCTACTGCCCAGGTTCCATCATTGCTTCTCTGGGATACTTGTTGTTTGCCTGTTCATTAAAGGACAGATAGCCTTGTGAGAGACATACCTCTCTGCCAAAATTAAATGCATCACTTAAGAGGCTGGAACAAAGCAGCTACCAGATAAAGTTCCCCATGACATTACTCATAGGCAGTGTTCTTTAGTGCTTGGTCAGTGCTGAATCCAAATATACTGCAGATAAAGAGACTCCAGAATGAATTTATTTTTCTCTCCTCCAGTTCTATAAAATTCTATTAGCACTTTTAATGAACCTCAGCTCAAGTAGAATGAGAATGCAAATCTTGGCCAAGAGGTTCATTTTCTGGGAGCAAAAGTGATGCCCCTATTCTTCCTTAGTTTAGAAAATTGTGTTTCCTAAAGCATCCCTCATTCTTCTTTTGGAGAGAATTGAGCAGCAGAGAACAATGATATTCCTGAGAAATTGGGGAATAGATGACTGTGGCTAAGGGTGGAAAGCATGAAATAACTTATAATAACCGAATGGCCTCCTGTCACCACATCCCTGAATGTTGCATTGCCTGTTTACACTTGTGTAAAGCATGAAACCAAATAGAAATTGGATACATGAGGTGTAGTTAAATTTTTGTTGGAAAAAGTGTGACAAAGGCATTTTCAACAAAATTTAAAGGCTAGATCTTGAATGTATTCAAGAAAAGAAAATTTTCATATTATAAATTTATAATCTATATCAGTGGTGCATAACCTGTGGCCTTCCAGATGTTTGGAATTCAAACTCCAAGAAGCCCTAGCCAGCTTGTTCAATGGTCAGGAATTTTGGGAGTTGAAGTCCAAAACACCTGGAGGGTCACAGGTACACCATGTCTCGCAGCCTTGATGGAGGCCTCTGGTCTGTACACTTCATGTTGTATTTATTTTAAAGCAGAGGGACTTGTTTATAATAAGTATATAGAACCACTATTTATTACTACAAGTCATTTTTGTAAAACCAGTTAGCTAAGGTCCTTTCTATACTGCCAGTTTCTGGTCCCAGATCATATAATCCAGTTCAAACGAGATAATCTGTGATCAGATACTGGATTATATGGCAGTGTAGATCCATCCTAAGTGTTTCTGGTAAAGATGGGCTTCCTTTTAATGGTATTGAGGATTGGACTAGTAAGAGATGCAAGTACTCTTCAAATGAAATCACATATCTGAAATATTAGATGACGTGGGGGGGGGGAGGTTTTATACCACAATAACCTCAAGATAATAAAGATTTCCTGGATGAAATGAAAAAATAGGGCTTCCCTGCTTGTCTCTGTCGTATGCAGAATTCTCCCGCCCAGCTTCAGTCAGTGAAAATCATGATGGAATGGAATCAGACAAGAGAGATGAAGACAGCAAATATGGTGGGAGGACGCGATCAGAGACTGAGGATGAAGAAGTGACCACCCCAACAAAAATCAAGGAGCTAAAGGTAAAGCATTTATATCACATGTCTTGGAAATTTGCAAACACTTAGCCCTCACACTCATTCCAGGGTGCCCACTCCACTGGGCATCCCCATTGGTTAGGTAGAAAGATAAGCCATTGCTACAGCAACAGCTTTCCAACATTTCCACAGCAGCTGGATGTATTTGGACCTTTCCTTTCACTGATGTCTGACTTTTACGGGGCCTTTCTGTAAATCAAGCTCCTGGATCTGGAGTCCTCCCAACCTCCCTTTCATCTGTGAAATTTCTGACAGTTGTAGAGTGAGAGCTCATTGAGAAGAACTCAGTGGATGCTGGGTGTGTATCTAGCCCCCTTTCTTCCATTCACTATGTCCATACAAATACAGCTATTCCAGAAACTTAAAAAATCCAACATCCAAAAAACCCGCTGGGCCCAAGCATTCAGATAAGGAAGAATGAACTTCTGTGCATATTTTCAAGACAACTAACAACTCTTAGGAAATAGAAATCATTTAAGCAATGATTTCTTTCCCCTGCCCCCACTTTAAATGAGATGGAGAAATTTTCTCATGCCTTGTTGCAGATGATCTTTTTTCTTGGCTTCTGACTTTAAAACTGTCTAATGTATATGATGTGACTTCCCTCAACTGACCTTGCTAGTTGCTTTCTTCCTCCCACCTCTTTCTGCTATACCAGCCGGAACAAGAAACCACCCCAAGGCACAAACAAGAGGTATAATCTCTCTGGAATGTCTTAATTCCATATCAGTGCATCTTATTTTTCATCCTCTTTCAAAATGCAAACACCATTGTATGTAACTCTATTTAGTGGAATACAAGGTGCAAATCAGCTTGGTAATACAGCACATTCACCACAGATCACATTTCAGACAACCTTGATCCTTAACTGCAAGGCAAGTTCTTCAAAACACAAGCCGCATCTTTTATCCCACTAAGTATACCATTCTTCTTCATAGATCTACCTAGCAAGCAGGTTATGTCAGCTACTTGCTTCCTTGGAAATCATACCTTTATATATCACCCAACTGACTCTCTTGTGTTTTCCTAGCATTTCACTGTCTCTGTTTATTCATTTTCCGGCCCTGATGACTTTGGGTAGGAGATCTTTATTCACAAGGCAGAAATAGAAATGATGAGAAGTTATATCTTTAAATTGCAAGTCAGAAGATCTGAATCACAGTTCATATATTTGGTCAGTTTTAGCCAAAAATGAAATCAGACCTTCCAACTATGTAGTACATAACAAGTAGAGTATGGTATATTAGCTTTCAGGCCCAGTTGTGCACAAGAAGGTTAGATAGTTCTTCATTAAGCTTATTATCTGTTGGTGAATCCTATGTAGCTTTATTTATTCATGTATTTATTTGGGAAGACAGAATTGCAGAGCAATTTTTTTAAACAAAGTAGGGTTGAATCAGGTTATAGAATCAAAGTGAGAAAAAATAAACAATAGGCTGCATGCCAAGTTTGCCATACTATTTTTTCCTGTCAGCCACTTATTGATGCCTGATTATTTTCATCATCTTTTGTCTCAATTTTCCTGTCTCTCATAAAGACACACAAATGCCACACACATACATGTTCTCTGAGCCATTGATCTTCAGTGCCGGTTTTTATTCCAATCATGTTGTTCTGTCATCATCCATTACTTCTGCATGTTTTGTAATGCAACCCTTTATGGTCCTTATTTACAACCTCACCAATACATGAATGGGGCAAGGAGCAAACTGCTTCAGAGATGCACACTGTTACTATTCCGATTATCTATCTAGGGCCATGTTTTCCTAAATGGGCTTATTGTATGTTGCAAGGAAACTGCTAACCTGGAGCTATGCAAGGGCTGCAGTCCTGTATCCAATTATTCTGAAGAAAGCCCCATGAAATACAAAGGAACCTATTTCTAAATATTCGACCACATTGGAAAAGCTGCATTAAGCACTCATCAAAACAGGCTGCCTTTTGCATCTTTGCATGATTCACTGCTTTGCCCTTGTCTTCCTCCAGTCAGCTCCACTGTAGGAAAATAATTTTATGACACATTTGGGAAATGTTGCTCTAGGATGAGAAATAGCTACATTTTATGGGACCTGATTATGTTTTATGGAACCTGGATAGTTTTGAAATGCAGAGGATGCTTTCATCCAGGAAACAAGATTAGCAGCTGGGGATATGGGACCATTCAAACTTTAATTCATATGTGCATTTGGTCTACTGATTTAAAGTCTTCCTCTCTTTGAATCAGTTTGCACATTCCAACAGAGTGGAGCTTCACTTGACCACAGACAAAAAATAAAAGTGATGATTTAAGTGCTTTATTGTGAGCCATGCACATGTCCTTAATCATTGAATCCAAATATGTTCTACTTTTTCTACTATTTGGAACATTCTGTTTCTGGTTTCTACTTCACATTTTAATGGTGATACCACTTTGGTGAAAGACTTGATGTCCTGAGGACACCTAGTGGTAGTAAGCATAGAGACCACAAACCCAGGGTGGGGACATATCTAGCTTTCCCCTCATCCCTTTAGCTGTTGCCTCTGGAATTACTAATCTTCCAATAAAATGTGTCACTGAAAGCTAAGATTCTATTGCAGTTTAATAAAAAAAAAATACTTAAAGATAATTTTTTTAAAAAATTCACAGCTTGGAGTAGGGTTTTGTTAACTGTAACTCCCAGAATACTTCAGTTAGCATAAGCAATATGCCTTCTGGAAACTGCCATTTAAAAAAACTTTGAGGCCCAAGCTCTGGTTTTCCTCAAAGATGACTCTTGAACTCCTTGTCTGGCAGGACTTGTCTACTGGTCAGCCAAAACCGTGCCTCAATTAAACTGGAAATGGAAGAGCGTACTTCCAGATAATAATGGTCTCCAAGATTCTAAATTCAATGAAGCTTCCACCTCACAAAATATTGCTCATTTGTCCCACTCATGTTCCCTTCACTAACCCTCTCCTCAGTAGTTACCTTCCCCTTTCCCTTCAAAAGTTTTTAGACAAACCGGAAGATGTTTTACTAAAGCACCAGGCCAGCATAAATGAGTTGAAGAGGACACTGAAGGAACCCAACAGCAAGCTCGTTCACAGGGATCGGGATAGGAGACTGCCTTCCTCACCTGCCTCTTCCTCTCCCAAACATGAAGATGAGACACCCAAAGGAACTCCAGAGAAGGCCTATGAGGTTTGTTTTGCTGTTATGATAATAATATGAAGCTTGAGTGGTGGATATCAAGAGTCTGCATAGCTGTGGCTCATGTGCATTTACATTTTGCACTTGAATCTTTATCTACTCTGCAGCCCAACAGAATTAGTGATCAGGAGCCCTGATGCATTTTCTTTACAGTATTTGAATTATTGCTATTCTGTGCTGTCAGAATCATTCCATACTTATTTATGTGGTGAATACTCTGTTTTCTCTTCTTTAAAATGATTTCTTCAATTCTAAGTAGATATAAGTAGCATCTTAACAGTAAGATCCATTTTTCACAATCTTTTCATACTCTCTGCAACCCCCCCCCCTGCTTTTGGGGTTTGGACATTAATGTAATGGTCACTAAGTTGATACACCATGTGCCGAAGAAGGTCTCAAAGAACTGACATTCGCCATTAAAAAGATAATGCAGCAGGTGATGGGAAGACCTCTGTCAGAGATCCCAGGGCCTTACTGCCAGTTAGAGATGAGTATGTGCCAGATGAGGCAATATCTTACCTTGCTTAAAACATATGTGCACTTTTAAATTCTACGGCAGCTGCCAAATCTATATATGAAGAATACTCATTCCATATGTTTTTAAAGGCCCAAACAATGCTTGACAATATGTTTTCATAATTTTGTAATGTGAAGGTCATGAAAGTTTCTAGATGGGCATATTTCTGGTACTAACTATTCAGCTTGTACAGTTTAAAGTGAAGTGTTGCATTATAGAGTGGTGGCTTAGCTAGTCAAAAGCTTTTCAGGATAGTTGGTGTCACAGACTGTAAATACTTCTGCTTTCACATTTGCACCATGCTTTTCACTCAAACCTACTCTACTTTGGAGTGATCTCTTAATATATTAGAATAACCACATTTCATTCTGACACTTGCAATATCTGCCAACTGTTATAATTTTAAAACTATCCAGGAATAGCAATTTCTTAGGATTTCAAAAATATACAAGAGTTAGGTCACACACACCTTTCTTGACATATTCACACTACTCCATGAATTCACACTACTCCCTGTTGTTATCTGAATTAGGGTTCATCACAGCATACCAGAAAACAGGCAACTGGTGATTTGGTTAGATAATTAAAGAACCCACTACATTGAATGTTCTTTCTTTGAAATTAGATATACTCTAATGATCACTATTTTAAAGAATTTTTGCCAGTGTCTTTCAGCTCATCATGGGTTATGCAGATATACTGACATCATGTACAGTTGTTCTACATTGTTATGGAAACTTTAGGTAGGAGTGGCTTATAAAGAAAGAAATAATTCCATAATTGAAATAAATGTTAGACCAAACTATAGAGGGGGAAGGAGGAAGACAATAGCAGGACTGTCCGAACAAATAGGAAATAGTATTATGTTTAATAATCTGTCATCAACATTAGTGCTGAATAGTACAGCCATATCGAAGTTGTGAGATATCTGTAATTCAGTAGACCAGTGGTTCTCAACCTGTAGGCCCACAATTGTTTTGGCCTCCATCTCCCAGAAAACCCAGCCAGTTTACTAGCTTTTAGGATTTCTGGGAGTTGAAGGCCAAAACATCTGGGGACCCACTGCCATAGACTAAAGTAGGGCTGGTTGAAATGATGTTATAGCTTTTAGGAGAAGCTATTTGAAATGCTTTCCTATGATGGCAACTGTATGCAGGTGGCTTAAGGAGAGAAAGCTACTTGCCGTTCAAATTGCACTAGGCATGTCATTCTATGAGAGAGGGTTTCTAATATTATTTCACCTGCATGGAGTCATTTCCAGGTGGGGAGGAGAATGTAACGATTTCAGTATGGTGGCTTTTCTGTTCAACTTTCTCAGAGAGTTCTGTTCCCCCGCCAGTGCTGCACTCTAGTTTGGGAAGATCATTTGCTGTAAGGGCAGGAAAGGAGGGAGATACAGAAGGACTTTGCACACACTGTATGCAAAGGGGAACCAACGCTATTTAAGTTTGATTGTCTTCCTGTTCAGTCTTCTTTCTCTGCAGTGGCTCACATAATAATAATAATAATAATAATAATAATAATAATTGGAGATGTACTATTTAAACCTTTCTATGCAGTGGTTTGGAGCCCTACAGGGTTTATGGGAAGCGATTGTATTTCATTCTTGTTATAATTTCAGTAATGTTCATAATAACTAGTAAAGGGTGGGAGAGAGAGAAAGAAGCTGGGCTACTTAGTTGTAGGCGAGCTTTATGTCTGGGAGACAAGTCAGTTTCCTTCCAGTTGCCTGTATAATTTTCCTTTGCAGCTGCATTCTCGTGTCCTGCATATGAGCGCATGGCTTCAGGGAAGGAATGGAAGTGTTGCTTCTCTCCTTTTCCTAGGCCCTAATTTGACTGGCTTTCGGCCTTTAGCTTGGGGTAGGCTGCCACACAGATCAGTTCCCCTCTGCTGATCATTCTCCTTGGATTTAATACATTGTGACCCTAGTTCAACTAAGTTTTTGTATCTGCTTCCTTACTTGCTGTTTTTGCAAAGTTGTAACTTAGCAAAGCATTGTTTCTTAAGTAGTCAGCAGGCACTTTAAGTGCAGCTCTTATCAAGAGCAAAATTCCTTTGAAAGTTGGGTGGAAATAACGCTTTCTAGATTACCTTGTCACATTCACGTGAGGTCTAAATAATGAAAATGGTCCAGAAAAAATTCTATTTTTAAAATATTATCAATATTATATTGGATAGAAGAAACATAACAGAAGCAATATGCCAAGATGTTTCTTGCAGCACAGATAAGTCTGAATTTAAAGAAAAGAGTAGAACTATTTATATACAGAATGGCTTACAAGTATGAACATATGAATATCTCACATACAAGCTTTAACATGAGGTTTATGAATTTGGTGCTTGTGCTGAAACCTACATTTCTTTGTTTCAAGAGTTTTATCCTGGATATGTTTCTTTTGTATGTTGCACATCAAAGCTAAGCTGAATTGGCCTTGTCTTTTCAGATAAAATGGAGGGAGATTAGCTAGAAAATCCTATGGTTCTGTTTTCTTCTCTTTCTGTTGCCATATACTGGAATATCACCTTACTGTTGCTTAAAAGTGTAGGCCTAAGTTTCAGAAAACTGCTTGCATGTACATTGTTATTGTTGTCATAGTCATAAAACAAAAACCTACAAGCACTCTAGGGTAGTATTTCAGGTGTTTTGGACTTCGGCTCCCAGAAATGCCAGCCAGCTTACTGGTTGTTAGAAATTGTGGGATCTGAAGTCTAAAACATCTGAAGGAACAGAGTTTGAGAAACACCGCTCTAGGGAGATAAAAACAATATTTTGTATACCACTAGCTTTTGGATGTGTAAAATACTAAAATTGGATGAATGTGAGATGGGCACAGGTCATTTGAGGAGGGTTTTCCCTGACAGCTTTCCATTATCCGGGATATTTTTTGCAGCTCAAATTCAATGAAAGAAATGACCACAGCTGGATGAGAAATACCCAGAGATGGATATACCGTATGTAAAATGACAGGTGTTGTGCTCTCCTCTTCTGTGCATATTTTTGATGTTGAAATTACACACTGCTACTCCAGCTGTATACATCAACATGGCAAGATATATTAAGTCCCTTAAGGATTCATCTTTAGAGTATTCTCTGATAAGAAGGACTGTAAAGAGCAGGATTTGCATTAGACTGAAACTTTGACCATGGTAGTTGGCTTGTTGGCTATGTGTTTGAGTGTTTCACTGGATAGAGAGAAAATAGTGTGTAGTAGCTAGGTTCAGTTGGTTATTGGTTGCTAGTGTCACTAACATAGAGAAGATGGAAGCTGAAGGATATTTTCCCAGAAAAATCACCAGATGATGTTATAAGAGCAGGGTGAAAACTCCAGAAATGGAGCATATCTCCATATTTTATTTACTGCCTGTCTTTCTCTGTCTCTCCCTGTTCTTTCTCTGTCTGTCTCTCTTTCTGTCTCTTTGCCTTGGGGTCTTGGGTTTACCTGATGAAACAGATGTCAGAAGAAGATTCTCCAGAGGATCTGTCATCTGAGCATGGAGCTGCCTTAGTCATGGAGTCTTTTACACAGAAAAGCCTTGTTTCTTCTCCTGAGGTTATCACCACTCTCATTTTCTCTCTTTTCTGTATCTGTTTCTCCTTTTGTTTCCTTTTGCAGTTGTTAGAATGATTTAGGATGAAATACTAAAGAAACTATTGGGCATAATCCCAAATGAACTCAGTGAAACTTACTACTGGGTAGTCTTGTATATGATTGTTTGATTTAGATGACAGTCATTAAATTAGGGATTCATGTAATACGTACTTATCTCAAGGAAAAATTGTTCTATCTGAAATAGTGCTATTTGATGAGAGAATAAAAGCAGGTAGTAATTCTTGTTGTGCGCCTTCAAATCAGGTTTGACTGTTGGAGACCCTAAGCCAGTGGTTGCCAACCTTTGTCCTCCAGGTGTTTGGGCCTTCAAGTCCCATAATTCCTAACAGATGGTAAACTGGCTGGGATTACTGGGAGTTGAAGTCCAAAACAACTGGAGAACCAAATGTTGGGAACCCCTGCCCTAAGCTACTACAGGGATTTCTTAGTAAAATTTTTCCAGAGGAGGTTTACCTTTACCAGAGGAGGTTTACCTCTGAGACTGAAAGAACATGACTTGCCCAAGGTCATCCAGTGGGTTTCCATGGCTGAGCAGGGATTCAAACCTTAGTCTCCAAAGTTATACAATATCCAAACCAACATATTGGGTGTTATTATCCTGGTTATGATATGTTTACACTTTACAAGAGATTTTGAGGATACTAATTTAGGAAAATGAGTCTGAACCTAGTACTAGGGCTTAAATAGGACAATGTCATGTTGATATTGTATTCAGTTCTCCAACTAAGGGATGTGCATGCATTCAAGATGAGTTGTGTAAATTGGATATCCCTACTGGCTACTCAGTGCTTACACATCTAAATATCCTATTGTCCAGATTATCTGTCAGGATTGCCATAACTTTAGCATAGAGAACCTGTTTTGCATGCACAGTTTTCTGAATTCAGTCCTTGACACCTGCAAGGAAGAAAAGACTCCTTCCAGAATTCCTGAGCATGTCCATTTGTCAGGTAGTACAGGCCTCAATGGAGCAATATAAATGATTTGCTACGCTAATACGAATACACAAATAATCCAGGCTCTTCTAGTTCATTTCAATTAAACAGTTCCTTGGTGTTTTCAATGAAATTGGCCAAGTTTAGTGGATGTGCCGGAGGTAAAATCTAGTAGTTAATTATTTTCTTAATGAACTAAATTAGTGGATTTATACAAGGAATGGCTTCATATTTGCCCAAGCACTTTATCTAGAGGCAAAGATATTTGGATAGGAAGAACCATGGCAGCCATTATTCCAAAGAGCCATCCATTTTGACTGGTTCGCTTTTCACATTCTCAAACTCAATGGCCATGTATCTAGAAATAGAAGGGGGGGGGGACTTTTGATGGCAGTGAGCAGCCTTTTTTTACAATACAGTTTAATTCTTATGAAATGTCCCTGCTGACAACAGGGTAAGTTAGAATGAATATAAGACATAATAAAGAAATCCTTAGACCTAAGTATAATTTTAAACATGGAGAGTTGCTGGAATATCCTGTTTATCAAAATTTACAACAACAACAAACTTTATTTCTACCCTGCCACCATCTCCCCAATGGGGACTCAGTTTGGGTTACATAAGGCCATGCCCAATAGTGCATTACAATAAAATAAAACCAAAAATATAAAACAAAACATCACAATAAAATAAAATAAATGAGGCATAAAATACAATAAACAATGTACAATAATACAATGAAAAATCAAACACAATCATAAAGGGTGGGCCGCATGTGCAAAATACAAGGATAAAAAACTCAGCATGAGATAGACTTAAAACACGAATATTTGAAAGGGGAGAAACTTATGAGCAAAGGAGTAGTGGAGACAGGTCTTCATACAGGCAGGGGCAATGCAGTATGGGGACAAACATTATGAGGAGAGGGACAAAGAGAGATGGAAGATCACTTTCCAAAGGCGCAATGGAAAAGCCAGGTTTTGAGGTTCTTCTTGAAAGTTTCCAGGATGGGAGCTTGCCTGATCTCAACTGGCAATGAGTTCCAGAGTCGGGGCTCTCTCCCTCGTTTACAGGCCGTCTTCAAGAGTGCATTTCAGTAGTCCAGTCTAGAGGTAACTAAGGCGTGGACCACTGTGGTCAAGTCAGACTTCACGAGGTATGGTCGCAGTTGGCGCACAAGTTTTAATTGTGCGAAAGCCCTCCCGGCCACCTCCGACACCTGAGCATCAAATGTCAGCACTGAGTCCAGGAGGACCCCCAAGTTGCGGACCTGTTATTTCAGGGGGAGTGCAACCCCGTCCAGCACAGGTTGCCACTCAATACCCCGGTCGGACGTGTGACTGACCTGGAGGACCTCTGTCTTGTCAGGATTAATCTTCAGCTTGTTTGTCCTCATCCAGACCGTCACAGCAACCAGGCACTGGTCCAATATCTGAGGAGCTTCCTTTGAATCTGGTAAAAAAGAGTAGTGGAGTTGGGTGTCTTCTTTATAGAGATGGAACCACACTCCAAAACTCCGGATGACCTCTCCCAGCAGTTTCAGTAGCCGACTTTAAGTGTAAAGCAAGTGTATGACATAGAAGGCAGTGTTTCACTCCAAGTTATTTCCTTAAGCAACATAGTTGGAAAACCAGTTCTCACTGTTAAATAGTTCCCTGCATGTTGAATCTCTCAGCGCAGAATAGATGTGTCATTCTTGCCAGTTCTGAATGGTTTCTAAACCAAACCAAGATACTTGTTTTTAAGTACAGATATTGAACTCAACTGCTGTGGCCAAAGGCCAAGTTACAGTAGTGTATTGCCTTCTAGTGGACAGTAGAAGACACACGAAAAACAAACCTGACAGGTAAGGTCTACATAAAACAGAAGGGGTGAAATGAGGAAGGAGTTACATTCATGCACACCCACATCTGAACCCCATAGAGAAGTTGCATGATGAGTTTCTTAGTAATTCATGTGAATGTATGTGAACTTATCTTTACTTAAGCAACAGATCCTACATTAATCCTTCAAATTCATCACATCTATTTAGTCATTTCAGTAGGCACCAAAGTTGGCCATAGGCAAGTGTTATTTTTCAACTCTGTTTTGACATTGTTATGCCCTCTCTTCATCCCACACATTATCTCTGAACAGTAGCCTTCTCAGATCTCAGTAGAGGAAAAGTCCTTGGCAGTTCTCAGTACAAGAGACAGCAGTTAGCTGTATTCACACTTGGGTCCTATTGAAAGCAATGGTAAAAAGTAGTCATGGTTGGCTTAAGATGTGTAGAATTAAGACTGAATGAAATTTCAGTTACAGCAGACTCATCAAATCAAGTAATGCTGTCGATAGTTATGTAAGGTCCATAGATGCAGTGGAGCTTTTGCAGTTGGGACTAGCATTTGAATCCAGCCTAATTATCACTAGGTAAAGGTAAAGGTTTTCCCCTGACATGAAGGAATCTTGGTGAATCCCTCTGCAGAACATTTTGACCACACCTCTTACAATATGTAAATTAAAGCTTACGTATCTAACAAATTTTGTAGGTGCCAATGTTGTAAAGCTGTTCTTAGTATTTCATTCTATGAATTTTAAGAAAAATAGTCATCTAATACATATTTTGAGAGAATATTTTAAAAATTTAAGGATTAATGCAGAAATGAAGTATTGCAATAGGTAAAAGAGCTTGTCCATTCTTATTCTGGATTACTCTGGCACAAAGTAGGACTGATTTCAAGTTGCAGCTGCAAATCAAAGATATAATATATGACAAATTTATGTTTGCACTTTGTTCTTTAGCAATTGAAGCATTGTTTCAGAGCATTGCCTTCACTCTAAGGGGACTGTTATGGCACACCATTCTAGCACTATGTTTTCACTTTCACTGCCATGGTTGCAGCCTATGGTATAATAGGGCTTGTGGTTTGGTGAGTCACTAGAGCTCCCTGGAAGAGAATTCTAATGCCTCTCGCTAAGATGCAAATTCTACAATTGCATGAGACGAAACCATGGCAGATCAAATGAAATAACAATAGTTTGTGCAGTGTGAAAGGACTCAAAATCCTCTTAATGGCATACTCACATAGGCAAACCTTTAAGGTGAAAGTGTTGTGACGTCATTGTATTCATTGTGTGATCCCTGTTGGAACCACCTCAAGGAGAAGGAAACTCTAACCTGAGAGAAGTGGACATAAAGTAGCAAGTGACAGAGAAGCAATGACATTTTAAGAAGAGGTAAAGATTTGCAAAGATTTTTTCAGAAAATATTTCAGACCTCTCTGAAAGTACAAGGGGGGTTATGTTGACCCCAAAATAAAATAAATGAGCACCTGGGTACAGACCTGTTTGTTGCAGAATAATTGATTATAGAAAATGAAATTATTCATGGATTTCTTGATATGTGTTAATGACAATGGGAAAAATATCTCCATGTTAATGTTTTGGTGTTGGAAATCAATTGTTATAGTGCAAGTTTGCTGTAATAATATTTGCCATGCAATTTGGCATATAGTTGATAATTCATTATATGCATACGTTCAGAGCCTGTCGATATTGCATGTCAATATTGAAGTTGTTGTAGTATAATCAATAGCCCAGTCTGACCAACTGCAGTGTACTCAGTGTGGTTTGTGACACCAGAGCAAGGTTACTTGCAAATCTTTCTTTCCATTAGCAAATCAGCAGGAATGCAGCCAGGCACAAATAAGAGATTCAAGAAGTCAACCCTGGCCAATTGTCTCTAATTTTAACACTCTAAAACCCAGGCTATAATAGCAGGTGCTTAATCTAATTGTTTGTCACAGTTGTACCACAGTTTCATCAATATGTGCTCTTTGTGCTTTCTTCCATGGGGATGACTGAACTGTATATGGGGATGACTGAACTGCTGAGTCTGTACAGTATGTGATGGGCTTACACTGCACACACAGCATATAATACAAATCAGTACATATTAGTGCACAGCATTTTCAGTGTTTAAGCAGTTTGGTACTGCTGTGCTACATGGGGCACTAAATAGTAGTCTTTCTTTTTTGCTGCCTCCTATACTTTGCTGAACTATTGCTTTAACAGCAGTTTGTGTAGCAGTTTCTGCTGCTAACATTCTTAGGTTTGCTTTTCTAATCCTAGCCCTCTGATCTTCATTTTCTGAACAGAAGTTGCTTTGGATTAGAGTTACTAATGATTTGAACAGAAATAGTTGCTTTGCTTAAGTTTCCTCAGAGAGAAAAAGATACTACACAAAAAAGTACAACATTCTCCTGTAAACATGTCTGTAATTTTAAAAATTTATTGAGAACTTCTGTTTATCTCCTAGCCAAACATTTTAAAAGTATAGAGATTTAATAGGATGTGGATAGGATAATAATACCAATATTAAATGTGAACTTCATAAAAATCCAAAACCTAATTGTGCTTGTTCAATCAATGTAGGAAAAGTGGCTAGGGCAATTTCCTGGAGGTTCTGCAGTCAGAATCTCATGCCCTACCAGACCAACCAAATCTCCAATGATAGCTTTTAAACCTGAAACTTCCCTTTGCAGCATATCCATTCTCTGAAATAATTTTATGTAGGAAATTTTAGGATGCTTTTAGAGTCTAAAAACAGGGCACTAAGGGTCTTTTGGAAACTTGCCCAACTCAATAGATTGAAGGGATTTGCTGAATTTGATGAATTCTAGGAAACACATCATTATATGGAGATATATAATTATAATTCAAGCAAAACTCTGTCAAGATCTAAATACCAAAAACGTTAGTTTACATCCAGTGAAAAACTTAAGATTTAATGTTTAGCTATAAAAAATAATAAACATAATCAATTGAAATCAGTGCAAGAACATCATACAGCTTGTATTCAGTTTTATCAAATAGAATAATGAAACGAACACAACATTCTCCTGTAAACATGTCTGTAACTTTAAAAATGTATTGAGAACTTCTGTTTATCTCCTAGCCAAGCATTTAAAAAGTATAGAGGTTTAATAGGATATGGATAGGATAATAATACCAATATTAAATGTGAACTTCATAAAAATACCTAATTTACTTCCTTTGTCTGTGCATGCATGTATAGAACTCTGATTGGTCTATATTGGAATTATTTATTTATTATTTAAAACATTTATATTCCGCCCTTCTCACCCCATAGGGGACTCAGAACGGAGCACAACATATATATCGCAAACATTAAAATCACTTATATCAACTTTAAAAGTTGCTTAAAAACCATCTCAGAACACCGTTTTGCCTCTTTGCCCATCCCCAAAGGCTTGGTTCCACAGCCAAGTCTTCACCATCCTTCTGAAGGACAGGAGGGAGGGGGCTGATCTAATATTGCCAGGAAGGGAGTTCCATAATGGGGGGCAATCACAGAGAAGGCCCTGTCTCTCGTCCCCACCAAATATGCCTGTGAAGGTGGCGAGACCAAGAGCAGGGCCACCCCAGAAGATCTTAGTTTCTGTAGTGGTTAGTAAAGGGAGATGTGTTTGGACAGGTTAAACTGTGAATGAAATAACTGAACAACTGATCAAAATGTTTGCTTTACAAAATATATTAGATTTCTGAATGTTGATCATAAGATATTAAAATTTCCAAAACTTCAGCCAATAGGGTGGATTGCCACTTTATAAAAATGTTGCTCAAGTTTTATTGAAAACTTTTGTCAGCTGGAAGGTACAAAAATTTACCAGTTAATATTAAATTCTTCATCACAGTCTTAGAATTGAGCCTTGAAATTTCATCATATTTTAAAGTAGTATCAAATATCCCTTGATAGTCATCTTACTCAGATTGTTTCTTGGCAATGATAAAATAGTTCAGTTAGCTCAAGAGCTCTGTCAAGACTGATTACATATTTAATTTATGTTTAATACCAACTCTTCTTGCTCCAATATCAATGCAGGGTTCAGAGCATTGGGTATTTATAGAAAGAGAAACTACTGGGCTGGAAGAGCTAGCACTAAAACAAATTATTAAAACCCAGGAGGAAGAAGCATGTGCAGGGCCTTCAAAGAAGCAAGAAAATCTGGACTTATCAAAGGTACCCATTGCAGCAGAGGAACACAAGGCCAAAGCAAAACAGATGGAGAAAGTAAGTGAGGAAAGCAAAACAGAGATGCGCAAAAGAGCCAAAATGATTGCCAGTCCAGAGGATTTTGAATCATTATGGGAAGATGACTTGTATATGAGAGAGAACATAAAACACACTTCTGAGACAGACAAACAAACAATAGAGGAGAGTGAACATGAAGATAAAATAGAGGCAGTGCTGATTGCTCCTACTGAACTTGGGAGGAAGAAAGAACATAAAGACAAAACAGAGGCAGTGCTACTTATCACCTATGAACCTGAAGAAAAGGAAGAGCAGAAAGACAAAATGGAGGTAGAATACACCAAATTTGGACAACCAACTGGCACTGTCAAATGTCCAAGAAAGAAAAGTGTTGGCCCTGGAGATTTCCAATTTGAAGAAGATCAGAGGTGTTCCTCTTGGGAAGAATCTTCAAAAGATGAAACCAAAATTATATTACAAGACCAGAGGACTATTTTCACAGTCTCAGACAAGGAAGTGTTAAAAACTACCTCTGATCCTGAGTCTATTAAGACTAAAAAGCAGAGTGATAAGGTAGTATCTTCTGCTACAAAAAGGATAATATATTTAGGTTCCGAAGAAACAGATAAAAAAAGTGATGAGACCAAGGAAATAAATTATAAAGAAAATCATTCCTCATTAGAAGAGAAGCAGGATAAGCATACAAATCTAGCCTGTGAAAAGGAGAAGAGCACTAGATTAGTACCAATTTCAGATGTAGGAGAGACAAATGGAGATGGTGAATCTCAACCTTGGTCACCAACATCTGCTGAAGAAAGATCAGAAATCATGAAGCCAGTTTTGGAATCAGACCAGGCCAACAACGCAGGAGAGGATGACCAAAAGGCATATCATATAGAACAGTGTAATGTTGAAAAAGAGGAACATTCATTAATTGCAGAGGAAAGAGCTTCTGTAGAACCAGCAGCTAATGGAGTCAAAGATGACTGTGAATCAAGGCCATACCCCTCCACAGAGGATTCCATTCAAAGTATTTTCCATGTATCAATGCCACCACTGAAATCTAGATCCCCTACAAAAGAAACACCAACTCATCTCTCTCCTGAGCAAGAACAGGGAGTTGACGAAACTAACAACACTCTCCAAAAAAGTGGAAAGAAATCTGAGAAAGAAAATAATTTAAATGAAATTGAAACTTCACAAATACTTCTGCAAATGGAAGACATAGAAACTAAAAGATCTACTCTGTGTTCCTCACAACAGCAACTTTCTTGTACTACAGCAATTTCAGATGGTAAGCAATATAAATCACAGGTTGCAAATGCAAGAGAATTAGCTCAAAGTGAAGCCATTGTTTCCAACCAGTCTACTACAGATACATTCTCAGAAATTCAAGAGTCAGTGCAAAATAAATGCCCTAAATCAGAAGGATACAGCAATAATCGTAATTTTGTGTTAAAGCAGGCAGGTAAAGATGAAAGCCCTGAATTAGAGGTAGCCAAAGATGAACTCCAGAAATTGGAAGATGAAGCCAATGCCAACTATGTTGAAGTAGGACAGATGACAAGTGAAATGTTCCCACAGTCAGAGGAGTCAACTAAAGAGAAGTTATTTTTCGGCAATCTGTCAGAGTTGGAAAGGACAGATAAGGAGGGGTTTATTGAGAATGAAGTTCCAAACAGAGAGGAAGTTGATAGATTGGACAAGTCAGCCCAAGATGAACTCAAAGAACTGGATGAACAAACAAAAGTCAAAGGGGCAGCTAATGATAACTTCCTAGAATTTGAAGACCTGTCTAAGGATAACCACTGTAAAGTAGAAGACCTTGCTAAATATACTTTCCAAAAGTCAGAAGAGATAACTGTTTCCTCAGAACTGCAAGCCCAAGATAAGTCATCTGGTTTGAAACAGCCATCTGGGGATTACCTTTGGTCTGAACCTGACATCTTTGGTTCTAAACATTCAGAAATGGGAGTGATTCCTCAAGATAAATCTCTTTTAAAGGAAGAAAAAGAGCCTACTACTACTCTCTCTCATAAGACTGGGTTGACAGGAGAATGTTCAGAAACTTCTCATGCCACATCACAGGGAAAGGAAGAATTCCAAATGCCTAGTGAAAACAAAAAACCAGATTTGACACTTGTTGCATGTGATCTGAATGTTACTGTTGCCCTTGAAAAAAATGAAGATGTAGCCCCATCAGCAAAGAGCTGTGGGGATTTCTTAGAGCATAGAAGTGAGCCAAACAAAGAAACTTCTGTAGCTTCTAGAATCAGGATGTTTGAACAAAGTGAAACATACAGTCAATTTTCTGATGAGCAACATGTGCTCCCAAAGAAATTCCATGAGAGTTACTCTGGAAGTGAGACTCAAAAGAGACCGCCAAAGATGCACATAGAATTAGCTGCAACATTTTCACATCATTACATACCTTCTGAAAGCAATGATGCAAGAGATAAGGTGTCCTTGGGCATTTTAGAAAGCAAATCAAAGCATACTGGTATGGCATCAGAAGTGGCCTACTTAGCTGTTGCACAAGGACCAAGTGATGGGGAACCATCCCAGCCTTCATCTTGGAAGGAAGATATTTCTATTGGTTCCGAACAAGGAGATGGAGATGGAGATGCTGAACTGGCTTCTCCTGATTCTGGATGTGAAATCACTTTGGCAGAAGCCGTGGTAACTCCCCAGATGAACTGTCCCAGTGGAAAGTTCATAAAGCATGTTGTGTGACTTGTCTTTATGCATCATACGCCATGGCTTCAAAACATGGTCGTTGATTGACAGGCACTGCTTGCACCCCTTGTCCTTTCTGTATGTGTGTGTGACCTGGCTCAGTTGCTGAATGCAAACCTGCTGGCCCAGGCAACTCATCAGCTTTTGGATTGTTATATTGTGTGTGCGTGTGAACATACCTAAAGGTTTGACTAACTGGAGAATGCCAGCTGCTAACTTAAAACCAGAAAAACAAATATTATGAGTGAAGTTGCAGAATGGCAGAGTGGGTAGGGAGGACATGCTGAAAGCTTTGTACCTTACCCATACCTCCACGCACACACCTAGCAGCCACATTCTCATGCTTCCAGCTTCTTTCTTCTTGCATCTCTTAATTTTGATATCCTTTCTTGCTTGGCTTGTGAGACCTCCCTCTCTCCCCTGCCTTTGACAAGCGAGTGGCTGGCTGACAAGTTAGCTTCCCACTGCTCCACTAAGGCACTAGCAAAGTTCCTTTCTGCTCCGTGAGACTAACCCCTTTTCTCTAATCTAGAGCAAATTTCAAGAACCAGCTTGGGAAGAAAAGGATTTGTCAGGCCCAACAGCAAAAGCCTCTCCGAAAGAAGAGAGTTTAAAGGCTGCTGCTCCAGTGGCCCCTCAGGTCTCAATGCTGTTTTACTGCCTGCTTTTTGGTCTGGTATAATTCACCCTAAAACAGAAAGCTGTGTGCCACAACCTCCTTTCCTCTGCTTACTGAGCTGAAATATATCTATATATAAATATATAGATACATATAGATATATAATCCCTCTCTGTTTGACTATCTTTTCTCATACCTCTCAACATACTGAAAAAAAGCCAGGCATAAGGAGGTGGGACATCAAAGCAGGTAACTTTATAAAACATGTTTCTTTTAAGGGGCCAGTCCAAGGCCCACTGATATAACAAGAAGATTCTTCATTGACTTTACTAACTATTCATTCAGACCCTAAGAGATGTAAATTTTCACTGTATGAGAAATTTGAGATGTTTTGAAAGAATAGCATAGAAGTCAATGGTGGTGAAATTTTCACTCTGATGCAGTTGAGAGGTATGTGTTGCTCCAAGACAAACTAGGTGAAAAATGTTCCTTTGTTCTGAGTTTCTTGTCAATTACACTGATTAAAGATATAGTAGGAGAACAATATTACCTTCCTCTGATGGAATACTGACTTGAGAATTGCGAGTGCTCACAACACAAGTACTTTCATATAAATGCTGTTTTCCCAGAATAGCATTGCCTGTTCTTGGCACACGTTTCAAGACTGAAGTGAGATAAGAACACAGAATATACCTAATGACTTTATCTCAGTGAAATTGACAATCATTCTTGCTTTTCCTGCCATATGTGCAGCTCTTTGGATTTAGCCTTTATCTTCTCCCAGACTTCTTTCTGTTATTTACCGCCCCTGCCTTTCCTTTTTCTGTATTTCTTTCTTCCCTTCTGACAGTCAGAATCTGAGATCCCTTTTTAATGTCTTACTGCCTTTACTCTTTTTGCACATATCGACTTTTGGTAGAAATACCTGTCAATACAATCATCTCATTGGCTTCTGATATTGTGGTTTTATTTTCTCTTTGCAGTTTTGCAAATAAAATCTGAAAGCTTTTCCCTTCTTGCCTCCTTGCAGAAACTTTGCTGTGAGAAAAAAAATGGTGGTCATGTTTGGGCTGTTTTAGATTTCCCCGTTTTATGATGCTTCCTCTTCCCTCTCTCCTTGGGTCCTGATGGTTCTGACCTATCATTCACCACTTACAGCCTCAGCTTCTTTCCTCCCTTTTGTCTCATTCAGAGAGCAGGACTGAGGGAGGGCACAGAGGAGAAAACTAAGCCGCCTCGGCACAGGGCTCCTGAAAGTGACACTGGGGATGAAGAGCAAGACCAGGAAAGAGACTCAGTCTTCCTGAAGGACAACCATTTGGCCATCGAGCGCAAATGCTCAAGTATCACTGTCAGCTCAACTTCCAGCCTTGAAGCTGAGGTGGACTTCACAGTCATTGGTGACTATCACAGTGCAGCCTTTGAAGACTTCTCCCGAAGTTTGCCTGAGCTTGACAAGGAAAAGTGCGAGGGAGATGAAGAAGGTCAGATTTCTTCTCAGGAATCTGACAAACCAACTTTCAGGCAGGAAGATGATGCCAAGGATGGTGATAAGTTTCCCCCAGTAATCCCAGAAGAGGTACAAAAGGGAGCCGTAGTACACAGATGTGTCTAAATGTCTTCTTTTGAAGTGTTGTCTGCTTTGGCATTTGCATTGCTTTATGGACTGTCAAATTCACATATTTAGATGAGCATTGTTTTCCAAACAAACAAAAACACCCACCTTCTAAAGTATTATATGTACCTTCATAATATGTTGTCATTTTGTCTGCATGGTTGTTTTTGACATCAAAATGCATGCTTGTTTTGGTTTTTTTAATCTGTCTCCTAACGGTGAGGTCACCATCATGTCTTAACCAACTGTATTTGCCTGGCTGTTACATTATAAATTCCATGGTGTAAGTCCATCCCTCTGTGTTGCATGAATTCAAAATAACATATGTATTGAAGAAATGGAACTTCATTAAATGAGCACCCTCTAGGATGCTATTTAAGTTTAAAAAAACAGATACTCTGGTTCTCTTTAGTCAGAAAGTGACATTGTTATAGGAGTAGCTAGTTCAAAAGTCCATAGACTGACTGAAAAACTGTGGTAAAAAAGTGAAAATGCCGGAGAAAAGCCAAATGTAAATATGCTAGAACACCTCCCCCATAAATACTAAATTACTTCAGAAATACTTTCAATAGAATTTGCAGGGGTTTTCAATAAAATACAAGATATTGAATCCTTGTCCCAAATGCCCCTTGCTATAAGATGCTAGAGTTTCTATTTCACTTTGCCTGTTTGAATGTTAATGCCCTTTTCAAATTTTCTTATGTTTACTGAAATTCCTTCCCTACTTCATTGGTATGGCTCGTGCTTTAGTCAGTTGTCTCTGGTGTTTAAAAAACACACTTGTCCTTTGAATAGATGACTTTCTGAGCTCAAGCTAAGCCAGGATTATGCAGTTAAAATAACATCAATTCTGACATCCTATAGTGGGGAATGTTGTGCTGTTAAATGAAGATTGGATTATTGCTAAATTCTTTTGTTCCTTTGGTAGTCTCCAACTGTAAAAACAGACAGTGTGAAAAAAGCAGAAGTTGACACCTCTGTGCAGCAAAGAATAACTGCAACAGAAATTACACAGGTAATTTTGTAATGTTAATTTATTTTCTTGCATTCCCCTGCTTATCTTGCACTGCAACGATACAACATAAAACAAGAGCCTGCTATAGAGCCCTGTTGGAAAAGCAACACTCAAAATCGCATCTGAGGGTGACTCTGACTTTTGCTGAAGTGTTTGAACTAGGTGGATACATCCTTCATTTTACAGTCCTGACTAAAGATGTTTCATTGATAAGCCTGTTGCATGATTGTGTACATTTAAAACAGTGCACTTCCTTCTTATAGTTTCAAAGCACCAAACAGTTACATCAATTTTGGTGAAGAACTGAAATATAGATAGGCACCAAAAATAGAACCTATACTAGCTTTTCAAAAACCTATATCTTCATTCCCCCGCCCCTTTTTTCAGGTTGATGGCACCACCACTACAAATGGAAAAGAGACAATAACTACTTCCCACATTGTCAGCACAGAAACCATATCAACGACCTCAGTAAGTACCCTATGAAAAACATGCTTTTTTAAAGAATCAGGACTGTATTTCGTTCCATTGTGCTTTATGGAGTGTGATCACTGAATAATAACTGCACTCAATAAATGACATTTAAAATGTATTGAAAAGATAGCTGAAATTGTAAACATCAATGATTGCAAAACAGTTAAATATTCAACATATATGGTAGTAAAATAATAGGAGTAATACTCATTTAGCCATGTGTAAGTAATTATAATATGGTAAGACTATAAGCAATGAGGAAACAACTATACAGTAAGACCGGTCTGAGTCCCTCTATGGAGGTGAGAAGATCGGGATACAAAAGTTTTAAATAATAAATAAATAAGACCTCTGTATCTCCAGAGAATATGTTTCTGGCTGGACTGCAGTTACCCAAAACAGCGGTCCAGATTCTGCAAATTGCATATGGTGGAACAATATGAAATTACCTGACTTCTAATCCCAGCATATCATAGAGTTGTACTAGAGCAGCTACAGATTTTTTAGAAAGGTATTTCTCTCTAAGAATTAGCTAGGTCCAACAGTACATCTCTATGGTAACCTCCAAGGGTAGCACAGAATTGACTGTAGAACCTAGCAAATTAATAGAGAATCCATTTTCCCTGTACACGCCTATTACTAAGCAAGTAATAACATATACATAAACAGAGTGGTACGGGGCAAATATCTAATGAAAACCTTCCACATATGAACTGAACTGAAACTGAACTGAACTTTATTATTTACTAGCTGAGGACCCGGTGATGCCCGGGTTATTTGAGGAAGGCATTGTGTGCCAAGGTTGGTTCCTATTAGATGTGTATGTGGCTTGCAGTGGTCTCAAGTCCCAAGGTTAGTGAAGGTACTGCAAGTCCCATTGGCATTCATTGGTCCATGCCCCTCCCAACAGCACCAGGATGTAGAATGTGGGGGTCATGAGGGCTTTGTGTGCCAAGTTTGGTCTTCATTAGTCATTGAATGAGGGTCACAGCAGTCTTGGGAAGTGAGTGGAGGTACTTCAAGTCCCATCATTCGTGGTTCATCCTCCTCAATACTGCACCAGAATGTACAATGAGTCAGGGGGGCTCTGTGTGCCAAGTTTGGTCTTGATCAGTGTTTGGATGAGGTTGGCAATGGTCTGGTGAAATGAGTGGAGGTACTTCAAGTCCCATCATCCGTGGTCCACCGTCCAAACTGCATCTGGATGTCCATTGGGTCATGGGGGCTTTTTGTGCCAAGTGTGGTCATGATTATGCACTGGATGAGGGTTGCAGCGGGCTTGGGAAGTGAATGGAGGTACTTGAAATCCCATCCTTCATGGTCCATCCTCCTCTAAACTGCAGTAGGATGGAGTGTGGGTCATGGGGGTACTGTGTGCCAAGTTTGGTCTTGTGGTTCAGGGCCGCCTTGGTCTGTGGGGAATGAAGAGTTTGAAAGTACTACAAATCTCATAACCTGTGATGGTACTTCAAGTCCCATCATCCATGGTCCTCCCTACTCCAAACTGCAGTAGAATGAATCATGGGTCATAGGGGCTCAGTGTGCCAAGGTTGGTTACTGTTAATTCAGGCCATACACAATGTCCCATTAACTGAGGCCTAGTCAGGGAAATCAAGTTAATGAAGCCATACTGTAAATTTTGGGCCTGGTTTGTGATTTGTAGGGGCTACAGTGTTTTCTGGGAAGTGAATAGGGTGAAGGTAGTGCAAATCCCATCATTCATGGCCCATCCTGCCCTAAACTCTCTTTTGGGGCCTGTAATGTTCTGGCCTGCTCTGCTGGTAATTGTTAACTTTAAAAGGCCGAATGGCAGGCAGCCGTTTTCTAAAAGCTGAGGGGGAGGAGAAAACAGGAATCCACTTTGTTTTCACAGAGCCAAGTGGGGAGGGAATGTTGATGGTGCATTTTTCCCCTCAGTGGGAAGAAATCCTGTTGTTTGAATGTAGAGGCCTGGATTCTGGGATGCTGGCTAATCAGTGGCTATCAATGCCCTCTGTCTGGTGCCTTAGAATTTTGGAGTGGCGAGGCTGGCCAATCAAAGGACTTTATGCAAATAGCTGCCACATATCCAAATCCTGTTGTTTGAATGTAGAGGCCTGGATTCTGGGATGCTGGCTAATCAGTGGCAATCAATGCTCTCTGTCTGGTGCCTTAGAATTTTGGAGTGGCGAGGCTGGCCAATCAAAGGACTTTATGCAAATAGCTGCCACATATCCGCCCTTCCGCCCTCCACACACACACATACATACATACAAACAATCCGCTTTATTAAGGTATACAGATGAGTCGCCCTCCACGTTTGTGCTCTGGGCGACTTTCACAACAAGCGATTAAAATATTAAAAATATAAAAATATTAAATGGTTAAAATACTAAAATATCAGACTCGGTGAATTCCGAGTCGCTGGTTCCGTGTTATGCATAGGCTTTCCTGAATAGCCATGTCTTAAGTGCCGCCAAGAACTGGGGCAGGTCGAGGGAGGCTCTTTGGTCTGGCGGCAGAGAGTTCCACAGGACGGGGGCCGCAACAGAGAAGGATCTCTGTCTCGTGGACTCCAAATGAGCCTCTCTCGGACCCGGGACACAGAGGAGGTTCTCGTTTGCTGGCCGTGGTGCTCTTGGGTGGGCAGATAGGATCAAGCGGTCTTTTAAGTATGAAGGGCCTCGGCCCCGCAGGGCCTTGAAAGTCAAGGTCAGGGTCTTATAGAGGACTCTGTATTCGACCGGCAGCCAGTGCAAACGCTGCAGGGATGGTATGATGTGGCATCTCATTGGTGTCTTTGTGAGGAGCCTGGCGGCAGCATTCTACACGATCTGGATCTTGCGGGTTAGTGACTGAGGCAGACCCACATATAAGGCGTTGCAGTAATCCAGCCTTGATGTAACCGTGGCGTGGATTACTGTAGCTAACGCCTCCGTTGGAAGGTAGGGCGCCAGTTGCCTCGCTTGACGTAGGTGGAAGAAGGCCCTTTTGCTCGTGGAGGCAATCTGGGCCTCCATCGACATCTTAGAGTCTAGGATGACACCGAGGCTCTTCACCGAGGGGGATGGGGTCAGCGGTTTCCCTTCGAAGGGGGGCAATGAGTAGACTGGTTCTAATGGACGGCCCGGCCATAAGATCTCCGTCTTTGCTGGGTTTATTTTCAGCTTATGGGCCCGGAGCCATCTCGTCACTGCTTCTAGGCATTGGGTGAAATTTTCCGGCACCGAGGTTACTCCGGGTTCCAACTTTAAGAGGAGCTGAGTGTCATCGGCATACTGGTAGCATCCTAGTCCAAAGCTCCAGACTAGACCAGCGAGAGGCCGGACATAGATGTTGAACAGCATTGGTGACAGTATGGCACCTTGGGGTACTCCGCATTCAAGGAAAGATTTCCCAGATGTTTGGCCCAGCCATTCTACTCGCTGGCTACGTCCACACAGGAACGAGTTGAACCAGGTTAGGGCTGATCCTTGGATCCTTATGGCGGCAAGTTGTTGTATCAGTAGATCGTGGTCTACTGTGTCAAATGTGGCGGTGAGATCCAGCAGCACCAGAACTACTGAGCCTCCCTTGTCTAGTTGACGCCAGATGTCATCCGAGATGGCCACTAGGACGGTCTTGGTCCCGTGCCCGGGGCGGAAACCTGATTGAAAAGGGTCCAGGCCATCTGAGCCCTCAAGAAAGTTTTGGAGCTGAGTCGCTACCGCATGTTCAATCAGCTTACTGAGGAATTGGAGGTTTGAAACCGGGCGGTAGTTAGCTGGCGTCGCAGGGTCCAGGCTGGGTTTTTTCAGGAGGGGGCGGACCATGGCTTCTTTTAGAGCGTCCGGGAAGACTCCCTGCTCCAGGGAGTTGTTTATTATGTGCATCAGAGGAACCAGAAGCTCCTCTGAGCAGTCCTTAACCAGATGGCAAGGGCAAGGGTCCGTGGAGCAGGTAGTTGTCCGCGCTGCGGAGAGGATTTTGTTAACTGCCTCCAGATCCAGCGTATTGAAGCAGTCAAGTATCTGGTTGGTTGGAGTATGTATGAGTGCATTTACATTGGGGGACAGGCAGAGTAACATGTAAGGGATATCTTATTTGCATACTATGGATCTTTCCTCTTGTGCTGCTTCAGTTGGATATTTACAAAAAAGTTTTATTTATTTCAGTAGGAGGGTAAACTATTCAATTAAAACTGGAGGAGACAATGTATTCAAGAGGTAATCTACTGGTTTGTGAGTCCTGAATATGAACCTCCCACACTGCTTAGATCATTTTATCTATTCTTTCATAGTGGGGATTGCTGAAGAATTCCTGCTTTGTCAATCCCCTGTGATGAGGCAGACCTTTTCATTGGTAGATTGTCAATTCTACCAGGGCAAACATATGTCACAGTATGAAAATCCTCAGTAGAAGCTACTGCCTCTAATATCAGTAGAGCAGTGGATCAGTTCTAGTTCCGGCACAAGTTTTAAGGGGAATTAAAAGATATGACAATGTTAGTCTGGAATACTGTAATATTTTAGAGATTAACTAAGAAAATGAAGTTGACATCATGAGCTTTTATTCTAAGTCTCTAAGGTACTATACGATCTCACTTCATTCAAATTTTAAAAATGCTAAAAAGATAATCCTTTAAAGTTTGGAATAAAACACAGAGTAGATTTCCCACTCCATTGCCAATGGGGTCACCAGCCTTCATGGAGAATCTTCCATATTTATGAGTTCCAGAGTGAATACATTATTTGAGAGAGAGAGTATTGCTTATGTATGACAGAATTAGAGGACTGAACGTGTTAAAATACCAGTCTCTCTTACTTTGTTGCCCCATATACCCATGCAAACATTGTGTTTTTCTAGGATCACAGCAGCAAGCCTGGGAAGGGAACAACAGAACTTCGTTCCATTTCTCCTGTGAGTAGATTCATACGTCTGGGCCTATTAGCTACTCATACGTTGCTAAAATTTATCTGAATAAAGCAAGATAGGAGTGCTGATCTTCTTGGCTATTTGTTAGTAAATGTCTCGTTTCAGCTAGCTTTGGTTGACCAGCATAGTTTCTTCTGCACTTAACTGTCTCCTGCAGAAAACTACAAAACAAGAAGCTAATGTAGGAGTAATCATCTTCTCATTCTCATTCTTTATCTTCACTGTAAAGCTGTATAGACATGGAGAATGATGTCCTATTTCACCTGCTGAGACATAATAATGCAGACATTTCTTTATTATTGCCCCAAAATTGAGGAATGTTTTACCTAGAAAAGTCCAGCTCAGCTTGGCTTGGCAGGCCTACTAGAAAGGTAGAACAACTTGCAGACTCAGAGGCAAATATGGCTCCACTCTGAAATAACCACATATAGTCAGATATTTTGAGCAAAAGCCGGCCAATAGGAAGAGGAAGAATGAGATGAAGCTCCAAGCCAACGGAGAATGGAGAAACAGGAGGGATAATTTTATCTCTATACTTACCTAAATGGAGGGAATCCTTTGGCTAGACTTCTCTTGTCCTGCACAACAGTCAGTGGTCTCCTTTCCCATTGACTAGTGTTGTATACCCTTATTAAGCACCTTTTCTTAGCTCTATTACATGGGAGAACAGTTCAGTCAAATAAGGGATTGTATCTATAACCTTCTAAAAATGCAAAGCACTTGTTTTTCCTAGACTATGACCTTCCATGGTAAGGAGTAAATACCTTCCCAACAAACTGTCACAAATAGGACTGCCTATGATTTGATAAGCCATTTTTCAGGAACCAAGTTTTAGAGAAACCAGGAGTCTCTCAGCCTAGAAGATATATTTTCATATTTTTGTAGATTGCCAGCAGTGCTGTTGGGAAAGAAGCCTTCACAAGCCTTTTTGGTGCCACCGCAGAAACCCTCTCCACTTCCACAACTACCCATGTTACCAAGGTAAGATCAGGACAGACTATAGCATAGTTAGATCAATTCCACAAATTAGGGAGTGTGTGCTAATGAAGACCATTTAATGCAGACGATGAGGCAAAGTGGCTTGAAAGCATTCTACACAAGGATAAGAGCCATGGCCAAGGGGCACATTTTCCTATTAATTATGTATGATGCGTATAGTTGCAAAATGGACAAACTAGTATTATATTGATCAGTTTCTATTTGGTATAGTGTGGGTGTTTGTTTTTAATAAATCGGTGTGACAGACCTCGCAGAGTTTCTGTGACTAAATGGTTCAAAAGATAACTTCCACATTGGAAGTCCTATGTACTGAAAGCATTGTACTTTATTTGTTCCAGACTGTGAAAGGAGGCTTTTCAGAAACCAGAATAGAAAAGCGAATCATCATAACCGGAGATGAAGATGTGGACCAAGACCAGGTACAAAATTTAGTCCACATGAGGCTGCCAGAACTTTTAGGACATTTCAATCTTTGTAGCCATTGAAAAGTTTAGAAGGTCATCTATATAAAGAGACAGATTCTGGTTGAGATAAGGAACATCCAAATTTGTATTATTATGTAATAGATTCCTAGCATTGATTGCCCTTACAATATGTCAATATTCTGTCAAAATAACACAAGAAAAAAGGAGGTTTGTAAGCATTGGGCTTCAAGCTGGCAATATTTATATTATCCTCTGTGATGTATTCGCACATGAGGATATATAACAACCAGTTTTTACCAGGTCCATTCATAAATGGAAAATCTTTTGCAAGAGTAAGCTTTTTCTCTAACTGTGAATACAGTTCTATGTGACCCTGTTTTATTATTTCCATAGGCTCTTGCATTGTATGCTTAAATGAGCTACTATTCAGCCTAATACGTTTTCTTTCCATAGGCTTTGGCTCTGGCAATCAAGGAGGCAAAACTGCAGCACCCTGACATGCTGGTAACCAAAGCTGTAGTATATAGAGAAACAGATCCATCTCCAGAGGAAAGGGACAAGAAGCCTCAGGTAGATATAGATGGGAAAAGACACACTGAAAGATACACAAGCGAAACAACATAATGGAGCTGATTTCAATTAATGATAGGAACTAATTAATTCAAATCAATTAGATTTGTCAATAAAGTTAAAAACTTCCCAGTGAAAAAGGTCAACTTCACTGAATTATATTTGTTACTAAAGAAGTTGGCCTAAACTGGAAGTACACGGACATCAATTAATTCCAGAATTCAGATCCCAAGTTATTAATTAACAAAGAGCCAATGTTAAAAAGTCAAAAGATTTTACAGGTGGTTTTACTAGCTGCTTTCTTACTCTAAACACAAATCCCCTTGAATTTTTGTAGTATTGAAATTGTAATATGTAATTATTGGACATTTGCTACACTGCATCACACAGTGCAAAGGGCTACAGCAAATAGGCATGGATAATGTTAGGCACTAATAGAGAGTGCACCCTACTTAGAATCCCCGAAAATTTGTAGTATTTTGCCTCACTTGCTCTACTGACAATCCCATTTTAGCTGCATTTATTCATATCATATACAGTATACGTGTACTATTTCAATACAGGTGCCCTACAAAATTGACATGCAAATCCTTTGTATTGCCATAGATTTTTAAAAGACATTGCATTTACTGATTTACTTATTTTTATACTCTTGTGCAGGAATCTTGACCTTCGTGTTTCTAGAAGTTGGCATCTCTATTTTAACTTTGGAGTAAAGAAGGCCTTTATGCTGGATTCCTCAATGAGACATAGAACGTCCTGGCTGCCAGAATAATGTTGAGAGACAAAAAAATTAAAATAAAATAAAAAGGAATAGCAAATATATTATATATTATATATACAGGAAACAAAATGCATCCTTGCACTGCTGCTATATGCTGGAGATGAATTATAAACAGCAACATTAGCAACAAAACCAACCACCTCTTCAAATAAAGTGAAGAATTGACTGGACTGATCTAAAAGGAAAAAAAGTGATAATATTATTAACAAAACAAAACACACAGTTCTGCATGTTACATTTAAAGGAAACATAACTCATTTGTTGCACACTGAATGGAAAAGCAAAAATGCTTTGCAACAAAGCAAGAAACCAACAAGCAGAAAATGAGCAGAAATATGAAAATGATTCCCTGCGTAAGAAAGAATCAAAAACCGTTCACCTGTATAATTCTTGTTTAATTATTTTCTGGTTAGGGATGTGTGGTGATCACCCTTTCTCTTCACCTAGTGCTACTTCTGTTTTTTCATCTTTTTGGTTCTGTTGTTCTCCTAATCTGTCCTTCCTTTTTCTTAACCTTCTCCCTTCTTACTTCATCCAGTCCCCTTTTTTGCTGAAGATAATGATGGCTGGATTTCACTTAAAGCAAAATGATACGTCTGTGATTTCTCATTGATCAAAATGCAGCCTGTAGCGGTTCCATATGGATGTGTTTTTAAGTTATGTATATTATATATAACGGGTGGGTGGGGAATGATATTAAAACAAATTAAACAGTGCTGATAAGTATGACAATGACATTTTTACATTATAATTATTTGACTGGTTAATGTATTAAGAGACTCTTATATCATACCGATATCTTGTGAAAACAGAGTAAGGAAAAATCACCAACTTCCTTTAGGGGTTCTATTTGTCACTCACCCGACCCACTGTGTTGGAAAAAGGACTGGCATAGTGACAAATGATAATTGGTTGCTAGATGATATGACAGCATTTGTCAACACATGGAGGGAGTCAAGGAAGACAGAGTGGATCAGTGTTACTGCAGACCACAGTTAGTCACTACAATGTGCCATTTAACCATTTTTCCTTCATCTTCTAGCCCAGAAAACTATGGTCATCCTGGAGACATCAGCTGAGATTGTTTCATGATTCACAGCCTTTCAGTATCTAGAAGTGCTTGATCTCTCAGAGATAAGGTTTCAGCTGCAGTAAAATTATTAGGTCCCATGAGTTGGTTCTTCAGAATATCAAAATTCAGTCCCAAAATGAATAGGCATCCCAGAAACTTCAATAATCCATTTTAGTACTGTATCATAAATGAGTGTGGTGTAAGACATGTCCACACTGAACAAGGTGGTCCTCCAGTCTTGTTATGTGCATGTTAGATTGACTGCATTTTGCCAGGTTGATGTTAAATTCTAGAAAAGTGGGGATTCAAGATGAACAACACTGTTTCCCTCTAAGTATGACCCTTCTATATCTTTCTATAAACATGCATAAAGTAAAATTAATTGTCAAATGACTCATGGTTTCTTGAAAGTGTATCCATCCAGATTCCAACAAAGCTTGAAGCTCGGAAGGCAAGAATAGTGAACACAAGCAGGGTAGATAACAAAGAAGAAAGGTATTATGTCTGATTGTTCTACTGATAGAACCCAGAATTTGAAAGTTTCTCTTTATTGCTTTTCATGAATTGCCATCATTCAAGAGATGTTAGAGCAATTGTAGAATATACAGAGGATAAAACCCAATGAGCCTATTCTCAAGTGGGACAACCAAGTGACTCTAGAGATGCTACAGAAAGGCCAACAAACACTATGCCATACTTGCCTTTTGTCACTCTTCAACACACACAATACTTGGAGAAAGGCATCCAACTAGTACCTGTCATTAGAACCTACAGATCTGGTGAAGAAGGGGCCTGCTTGAATACAGTCATTGCAATGAATATATCCCATTTACTAAGCAGTTTGCCATCGTAGGAAGGACTTGATAATTCGTATTTCCAGTTGTCTGCTAGTATTGCTTCCTAAACTGGATCTGCTTCTGGCATGCAGGCATGTCCTCAGTAAGCACTGAAAGCATAAAATGATCTTTATGCTATAGCATAATTTCCAGTTCTCATATATCCAAATCCATGCTTCTCTTCCTAAATTTTATCTGAGATTTATTATTCATTTTCTAAATCTCCTCCTGCTTTTCAGAAGCGTGTAATGTCCCAAAACCAAAAAGTAAAGGTACAAAACGTATACACGTGAACCCCAAATCATTATTTAAGGATGAAAATAAAACCTTTTCCATTTAAAAAAAAATCCATAAGGATTTGGAGGGCATCATTCTGATAGGTGTTATGGCTGACAATGTTCTATCCCTTCCCATGCTTGGATTTTCAATTTGGATTTCAACATAAAATCGGATCAGAAGTCTTTCTTGAGCAGCTAAATGGAAAGTATGATAACCACTTATGCTGACATAGATTTAGGTGAGCATAACACTAAAATATGTGAGGGGAACATGCATACGATTGTAATCCAACTTTGAGCAAGCAAAGGAAAGCTAAGATAGACTTGCTTTTTTGGATTTCTTCCACAGCTTGTCTGGTGGTTAGTCATTAACAAAAACTAGTTTTTGTTCACCTAGCAAGATGTGGCTTATATATAGATACCTATATAAATATATACAAATATATATATATATATATATTATGATTTGTGGTAATGCTGAAGCCATGCACAATTTTTAAAGTCATGGTTTCTTCTCATTTGGATCATCACTGTTGCCACCATCTGATACAATTGGTCACTCTTTTTCTCTTCCTTTTGGGCGAAACTTTCTTCTTAAATGGGGGTGGGAGATGCCACTGCTTGTTTGCAAAAAATCCTGCAAGTTGATTCCAAAAACTGGCCTGCAACTGCATGAATAAATAATTCATATTTCTTTTCTTATTATTATCATTTGAGAAGCACCTTACCAACCTACTGCAATGCTCTGTCATTCCTTCACTAATTCCTCTGTCCTCTTCTCGCTCCTCGTTCCTATTTTTGTCCCCCACCCCTTTCAATCATATCCCTCTTTCAGTGCTTGGTGGTGTATGCGTGTGTGCTCACTGTTCTTGTATTCAATAAAAGTGAAATAAATGTGTTTGATGCTTAACCACTTTGTGGCTTTCACTGACTTTTCTCTTAGGAAGGAGGGCAGTGGAGATGAAGGACCTGACAATCAGTACCTTACATGCAGATATGAGTGTTATCACAGTTAGAATCCAAATGTCTGTCATCATCTAAATAGAAGATGACTCTGTGTAAATGGATGTAGACCTGTAAAGAACTATAGGGATAGTAATGACAGGCATCCAGATTCTAAGTCACTGTAGGAAAGCTTTGTCCTGCCCTATTTGTCTGTATACCATGTATTAAGTCCATGGCTTTTAGCACTCATTTCAGAACTCATTTTTTCTCCATCATTATCCTTTTGTCCTCAGCTGCTCTTGATCAATCTTCTGCTATCATTTCCATTCATTTGTCCTATTTATAGATGCCAGTATACAACAAAATCCTACCATTCCTATTCCTTCCTCATCAGAGAGATTAGTATGTAGCTGGCAAAGTTATATCTCAGGGTTTTTAAGCAGAAACTGTTTTGCTAAACCTACAACTAAAAAGGAAAAATCTTGGGGAAATACAGGCATACAGTACATAAAAGCAGGAATCAGTGAGAAAGATTGCTCTTGTAGAGTGCTCCTGGCTACCTTTTATTTTTGATCTTCAAACAATATATAAATTTGACTCAACAACAAATATGCATTTTTTCACCAGGCTGACCTCTGCACCGTGCTCTCTTTCTCTGTTCATTTTTTTAAAACAGTCATCAGACAATTACATGTTTAAACAACAGTATATTACCTGATAGTTTTAAAAACAGGTTTTAAAAATAAAAAATGGAACAACTGCTATGGGATTGTGCTTTATGATATCACAGGCCTTCAGCTAATCAGTGCTCTTGTGTAGCTGCTTCAGAATATGCCATCAGAACGTTGTCTTCTTGAGCTTCAACAAAAGCTTATCTTTGTAACACAAGAGCAGATGTATCTTTCAAGAGAGGGTTTTCAAAGAAGTAGCTCTGTTAGTCTCTTGCAGCGGACGTGAAATAGTAATGTGACAACACCTTTAATGTTAACTGGTTTTCATTTTAACATGAGCTTTCTTGGCTTTAAAACCATTTCTTCAGTATTGGCTAAATGAAAAAAACCAATCAGTCTTAAGGTTGCTATGTTTCTTGTTTCTCTCCACCTCTTCTTTATTTTTCTTTAAAAGGGGGGTGATTCTGGTTTTTTCTGTATGGATCCCTGCCAAGAATGTGGTTTTCTGCAGCCAAAACGGGAACAGATTTTTTTAAAATTCTAAACTTAAAGCAATCCGTGACCAGAACAGCATGTTTATTGCAAGATCTATATACAATGTTTCCATCTTATGACTGTTACTTGCATCTTTTCATGCTATTGCTGGATGTTTTTATACACAAGAGCAGGAGTGTCAAACTCATTTTCACCAAGGGCCACATCAGCCTTATGATTGCCTTCAAAGGGCTGTTTGTTATTGTAAGACTGTATGTAAAATGTAACTATAGTTGCCCTGCCATTTAAAGTCTCATGGACCACATAAAGTGATATGGTGGGCTTGATGCTGCTTACAGGTCTTGGATTTGATGTGTGAGCAAGAGTTTACTATTCTAAATGCATTTTCTGGGATGACAGGTCAATTGAAGTCAAATGAGTATATAAAGAAACCATAATATTCCATTGTAAAGATGATACAGTGTGAGGTTTTAAAAGCTTTCCCTTGCCTGATACATTCTTGAATGTTTTCCTGTTTCAATGCTTCTTTTTCAACCCAGTTAGGTCTCCCAAACTGTCATGTTCTCTGTGTTCAATCATATGAGGCAAAATGGCATGTTCTTGGAATTCTACTTGCAATCCTTGAAGATGACAGCTTGGCAATTATTTATAAATGTTTGTTAACTTGCATTCATACCATGACTGAGGCTCACAAAGATAGATGGATGGATAGATGGATAGATAGATAGATAGAAAATAGGATGGCTATAATAACCAGATTCTACAAGAAAAAAACCCAGGTAAGTAAAAGTAGAAACACACTGGCTTAAAAAATACAGGAAATGTGTGCATTTGATGGATTTTTTTGTGTTTCCATGATCAAAATGTCCTGTTACGCTTGCTAAAGATGAGTCTCTAGTTTCAGCAAGGTAAAAGACTACTAGTTTTGTGCAGACAAAGAACTGCTTTACACAAAAGTATAGTTTGCACAAATTGCACAAAACATCTTGTACCTTGAAAGCAAGACATCACTTTCCAAGAGGTTGGAAAATACCAAATGTACTGTCCCACCATGCTAAGACCAGCCATATTGAGATTGATTCACATCCCTACAACCATGCAACCCCCGTGATGACAAGAACCATTCAAACAAGAGGAGCTCAGTTAAGATTACATTCTGTAGAAAAATATTTTAAAGAGAAAGTGTGTGAGAGAAATCTGAAGTTATGGACAGAAGAAATACATGCACACATTTGCATGGGAGAGAGAAAACTCATGAAGAAAAGTCCAAGATTTCTTCTAGAATAAATTTATCCTTCTTGCAGGAACCAGGCTTACAAACCTTCATCTGCTGGAGCAGACACAGAACCAGAACAGAATGCTTTGGGCACAAGGTGTGAGCTAAGCCTATTGGACCTTACTTTATGCAACCATGCCTATAATACAAGAGTACTTCTCCGGGGCAGCATAGGGGATCACTTGAAGTGTCATTATTTACCTTTTTATCATGGGATCTCAGATAAGCTTCAGAGGAAGCCTAGGGCTTCTAAGCAGAGGTCTGTATAACAACAAAAATGGAGCAGGAACCTAGTTGGAGAATAGAAGTAATAAACAGTAACAGTCTGGATGAATTTATCTGCCCTGCACAGTTCCATATTTACAGCTACTAAAATAGATCTGAATGCCTTCTAGCACATAAAATGGGGAAAAGAAAAAAAATGGGACTGGGGGAGGGAGCACAAGAATTAAGGACCACATTCACACATCAATATCTGTACAGGCACAGAAAACCTCATGCACAGGCCTGTTTATCTTACACCCCCACCCCAACCAGAAACCACTTTTTCTTGTGGGGTGTATCTACACAGTTGTGTTAATGTAGTTGGTGAGAGATCCTCCCCCCCAACACCAACTCCTGCTCTGGGACCAGAGTGAAGAGAGTGGGCCCAGGAAGACAATTCCATCTTGTCTCCTGTGTTATACTAATAATATATTATAATTATATATGTAATATTACTAATAATATTATGATATAGTGGTGTGGTACAATATAGTGATGTATAGTACTGATATTGTGCTATGCTAGTTTGTGTGTGTGTGTGTGTGTGTGTATATATATATATATAGTGTATATATATATATGTGTGTGTGTGTGTGTATATATATATACACACACACACATATACATATACAGTGTACATATACAGTGTATATATATGTGTGTGTGTGTATGTATGTATGTGTATATATATATACATATATATATATATATATCTTGTAGGTCACTCTGAGTCTCCTTCGGGTTGAGAAGGGTGGCATATAAATGTAGTTTGACATCACTTCAGCTGCCATGGCTCAATGCTATGGAAACAGCAGTGTGTGAATGCCAAATGGAATCAGACTCTATAGGCTCAGTGTCGTAGATCGAGGAAAACACCCAAAGTATGCAAAATATGTCTCTATATTATCACATTAGTGTCAATAAACGCATGGTATATCACATTAAACATACAATGATACAAAATGAAGGCGCCAGGTGAAATACGCTCCCAAAAGTACTTGCCCTATGGCGAATGGTTGCTGGAAAAGGTCCGCTCTCTATGCCAAACTATTTTGCGGCTCGGGTTCAGCGTGGGCGATACGCGAGCAGGGAGGAGGCGCTGAGTGATGACGCCAGAGCAGCGCCTGATGCGGCCGTCGTTAGATCAATGTAGCAGTAGTGATGCCAGCACGTTGGGAGTGGTGTGAGGGATTCCCCGGGAAGATGAAACCATGGATGGGGAAATCCCCGTGTAGTAGAGGGGAATCCCGGGCGTCCTTTCAATCCAGCCTGGCGGTCTCGCGTCACCGTGGTGCTCTGTGTGAGCCGAAAACCACTGTAGGGAATCCCTGGAAGTGACGCGGGAGGGGTGATGGAATCACAGGCGGGTGGGTTGGATTCACAAAACACAAAGCAGTCCGATTAAGAGCTTCAATGCTCCAAAGGGGAAGGATTACCCCAGACTGAACATGGAGGAAGAGGCGGTGTGGCTTCTTCACATGAAGGCTTGGAGGTTTAGCAGAGCCGACGGCCAGCAGATGCTATGTATTTTCCGTGGTTTTTTGAAACCGTTTCTCGAAGGCCCCATAGGCTCCTTTTTCAAGGCTCTTGTAGCTATACCAAGCAGCAGTCACTATAGATATAAATATTACAAGGAATGAATATCCACCAAGTACATTAATTACACAAATACACAGCCAAATGTAACAATTTAAAGTATGATACATACCATATCAGGTAGAGAGATGCACATAACCCTGTTCCATGTGGATTAGGGTGACCCAAAGGTACTGAGTAACAGGAACCTACAGTTTATAACAACATGGAGCTGATGCAGATTGGATCATTAAGGCCAGCTGGCCATTCTGTGTTTAGGCGGAGGGTCCATGGGTTTTCTAGCCTAATTAGATGCTCACTGATGTCCCTTTGAGGATTTGGATTAACCTTCTCCAGGATTCTGACTCTTAAAGAGGCAGGTGTGTGATTCATATGGACACAATGGGAATAGAATGCTGAATCTAGACTTTTGTTATTAATTTTAGAGCGATGCTCAATGAATCTGGTCTTGAGCTCTCTTTTCGATTGGCCTATATAGATTAAATCACAACTGCACTGGATGGCATAAATGATCATTTTTGTAATGCATTGGCTCAACAGTTGGCATCCTTGCATCCAATTCACATCTACCAGTAGTCAAAAAGAAGTGAATTTTCTGGATGTCACTGTTTATAAGAGTATGGATCACCTCCAAATTAGAAACTACCAAAAACCCACCAATCAAAATACTTACCTTCATTTTCAGAGTTTTCACACACAGAATCTCAAGAGAAACCTCCCATATTCTCAATTTCTGAGATTAAAAAGAAATTCCTCATCACATTTCGACTTTAAACAGGATGCTGATAAAATGACTAAGGATTTCATTCAGAGGGGTTACCCTATTAATTTGATTAAAAATGCTAGGAACAAAGCTGAAACCACTAATAGGAAGCACCTCTTCACCAAAACCAACAAGACGAATCCCCAAAGAATAATCTGGCCATTGACTTACTCTCCTCACAGCAATGCACTCAGGTCCATTGTGAATAAATACTGGCCACTTGTGAGTAACATTGATGGCCTTACCAACATACCCATGATCGCTTACAAAAGAACCAAGAACCTTAAAAGCTACTTGGTACACACCGAACAACGCAGTCCCGCGATTAGAAGCACTCTATCTCCAGGGACGGTTGCATGTACCCATTGTTCTGTTTGTAAAAATATATGCACAGATAAACAAATTTACAGCCCATCCAAGAACAAATACTTTTGGGTCAAATCCTTTGGAAAATGCATTACAAAAATGATCATTTATGCCATCCAGTGCAGTTGTGATTTAATCTATATAGGCCAATCGAAAAGAGAGCACAAGACCAGATTCATTGAGCATCGCTCTAAAATTAATAACAAAAGTCTAGATTCAGCATTCTATTCCCATTGTGTCCATATGAATCACACACCTGCCTCTTTAAGAGTCAGAATCCTGGAGAAGGTTAATCCAAATCCTCAAAGGGACATCAGTGAGCATCTAATTAGGCTAGAAAACCTATGGACCCTCCGCCTAAACACAGAATGGCCAGCTGGCCTCAATGATCCAATCTGCATCAGCTCCATGTTGTTATAAACTGTAGGTTCCTGTTACTCAGTACCTTTGGGTCACCCTAATCCACATGGAACAGGGTTATGTGCATCTCTCTACCTGATATGGTATGTATCATACTTTAAATTGTTACATTTGGCTGTGTATTTGTGTAATTAATGTACTTGGTGGATATTCATTCCTTGTAATATTTATATCTATAGTGACTGCTGCTTGGTATAGCTACAAGAGCCTTGAAAAAGGAGCCTATGGGGCCTTCCGAAACGGTTTCAAAAAACCGCGGAAAATACATAGCATCTGCTGGCCGTCGGCTCTGCTAAACCTCCAAGCCTTCATGTGAAGAAGAAGCCACACCGCCTCTTCCTCCATGTTCAGTCTGGGGTAATCCTTCCCCTTGGAGCAATGACGCTCTTAATCGGACTGCTTTGTGTTTTGTGAAACCATCCCACCCGCCTGTGATTCCATCACCCTCCCGCCGCTTCCAGGGATTCCCTACAGTGGTTTTCGGCTCACACAGAGCACCACGGTGACGCGAGACCGCCAGGCTGGATTGAAAGGACGCCCGGATTCCCCTCTACTACACGGGATTTCCCCATCCATGGTTTCATCTTCCCGGGAATCCTCACACCACTCCCAACGTGCTGGCGTCACTACTGCTACATTGATCTAACGACGGCCGCATCAGGCGCTGCTACGCGTCATCACTCAGCGCCTCCTCTCCCTGCTCGCGTATCGGCCCACGCTGAACCCAAGCCGCAACATAGTTTGGCATAGAGAGCGGACCTTTTCCAGCAACCATTCGCCATAGGGCAAGTACTTTTGGGAGCGTATTTCACCTGGCGCCTTCATTTTGTATCATTGTATGTTTAATGTGATATACCATGCGTTTATTGACACTAATGTGATAATATAGAGACATATTTTGCATACTTTGGGTGTTTTCCTCGATCTACGACACTGAGCCTATAGAGTCTGATTCCATTTGGCATTCACACACTGCTGTTTGTGTTAGCCTTGATTACCAGCCAGCTCGTTTTTCTTTAACTCAATGCTATGGAACCCTGGGATTTGTAGTTTGGTGAGGCACCCACACTTTGGCAGATGCTAAAGACATTGTAAAACTACAACTCTCATGATTCCATAGCATTGAGTCGTAACAGCTAAATGCAAGTTATAGCGGCTAACTGCAACTGCAAGAGAAATTATACTGTTTAGCCAGTATTGCACCACCTGACATCCGTCAGGAAGCAGCAGCCAGTAATGAAAGGATCAAGGCATTGACATCTCTGGGCCATCCTCTGTCGATATCAGCCAGTATGCCAACGACTTAAATCAAGAAACAGGTTCCTAAGATCTACAGAGATACTCACAGCAACACCTTAGCAAGCGAGAGTCCAAAAGTGGCAGAATCTCAATCAGTGGCTGATACCAGGTGAGAAGCTCCCTTCTGGGCACACAGAAAACTGGGTGACTTGGAAGGCGCTGAACAGATTGTCCTCTGTCACGAGGTGCACAGCTCATCTTCATAAACGGGGTTGCAAAGCAGAGTCCACGACATGCAACTGTGGAGAAGAGCAAACCACAGACAAGTTACTACAATGCGACCTGAGCCCTGCCACATTTATTTATTTATTATTTGGACTTGTACGCCGCCACTCCCCGAGGGCTCGGGGCGGCTTACAATCAAGTAAAAACACAACAGAAGTAAAAACAACATTTTAAACTAGTGAAAAGATTTCCAGTTTAACAATAGAAGGCTAGCTGGAAAAGGTGGGTCTTGCAGGCCTTGTGAAAAGAGAGATCTTGCATGGCCCGCACATCACTTGGAAGTGTGTTCCAGATTGGCGCCACTACAGAAAAGGCTCTGTGCCAGGTCGATGTGAGATGGATTGCTTTGAAGGTCGGCACTTCAAGGAGATTCATTTGACCTCTGGGGTTGGTAGGGGGAGAGACGGTCCCTCAGATACAGCGGTCCCAGACCATGCAAGGCCTTGAAAGTTAACACCATCACCTTGAAGGTGATCCGGTGCTTGACCGGAAGCCAATGGAGCTGCTGGAGGATGGATGTTATGTGACCCAGTGAGAAGTCGAGCAGCGGCATTCTGGACGAGCTGAAGTTTCCGGATCACTGACAAGGGCAGGCCTATGTAAAGGGCATTACAGTAGTCCAGTCTCGAGATGACCGTGGCTTGGAGCACCATGGCCAGGTCGTCTCTGGATAGCTAGGGGGCGAGACGCCTAGCTTGCCGCAGGTGGAAAAAAGGTGGTTTTGCGGACGGTGGAGACCTGGGCCTCCATCAACAGCAATGGGTCTAAAACGACCCCAAGGCTCTTTACTGAGGATGTCGGGCATAATGCAAATGCAACGGGGAAGGTTGCGTACAGTTAATCAACACACAAAAGAACCAAGATACCGTAATCAATGTTGTTCAATCCATAGTATTGTAAGGCATGTAGTAATAGTAGAACCCCCAGATGTATTAAATAATCACATAAATAGCCCTTAATGGGCTCCTACCTGTTGTACGAACACAAAATCTGGAATACATCCATAAACAAATAATCCAAAATACTAAAGGAGGTTCAATGTTATCAGCCGCACTATATGGCTACAGGGTCAAGACCACAGAGGTGTACAGGCGCGTGAGTCCGCAAGAAGGTTCCAAATGAAATAATTCCAAGCGACAATGGTAATCCGAATAGGTAAATATCCAGGAAACAATCCGGGCGGCGTACTCCACAAAAGATAATAAACACCAAAGGATAGGGCAAATGCCATCAAGATAGAAGCCCGCTAATTGATTGACAAGACTCACTTTGCCGCATCCATATATAATACGGTCTACAGCCACGAGGACATTTCCACTGTGGTGGCCTTGAAAAAGACATCTGTCAGGTCGAAACGAGGAAGGAGACTCCTCTGCAGTGACTATCTCGTCGGCCTTATCCACACCATAGGGTGTTTATTATCTTTTGTGGAGTGCCTGGAGGCCTCAACTTTGCCCAAGCCTGGCATAGGAGTAGATGCTGCCATGGTTTGTGCCATTTCTCATAATGACATAATTGTAAATAGTCTTCCCAGAACCTGCATAAACACAACCCCAGTCCTAAAACGGAGAAAGGGGTGGGGGGGGGGGGAGATTGAAAACGGTCCAAACAACGACGCTGCTTCCTCCTTTTGGCAAAACTGCCCTTGGAAGAGAAGGCCATAGCACTTCCCCCGGCCACTTTCTATGGGGGACCGGAAGTGACTCGGTCTAGGCAGCAGGTCGGTCAAGGTTTCCTGCAGGACCGGAAGTCGTTCGCGCCATCCTCGTTTGTTGTCGTCAGGGGCTTGGCGGAAGTTGCTGAGAAGAACTTTTCCGGAACTCCGCCAAGGCTGGAGCTTCAGCGGGAACTGCGCCGGCGCTTGGTAGGAGCCTCCGTTTCCTTTCTTTCCTTCGCCCTCTCCGTCCCTTCGGCCCGGTTGCCACTGCTTCTCGAAGTCTGGCCCGCCAGGGGTTTGGGACTTTGGCGCCCAGGTCTTCGGCCATTGAGGCCTCTGGGAGCTGAAGCCCCAAACACAAGCAGGACCAGAGTTTGGGAATCTTTCTCTTCTCTGTCGCGTGTGTGTGTGTATTAATACCAACGTGACAGGCGTTGTTGTTGTGTGCTTTCAAGTTGTGTCCGATCTAAAGCGAATCTGTCGCATGGTTTCCTTGTCAGAATGGGTTCAGGAGAGATTTGCCCCTCGCCTCCTTCTGAGTTCAATGGGCCTTCCAGACAGGCTCCATAAATAACCCACAATCTGATCCCTGGTTTCCTTCTTTGAACTGGATTATATGAGTCCACACTGCCAGAAAATCCGGGACAAAAAGAAAACCTGGGATCAGATCCAGGGGTATAGGGCCTGCCTGGAAATCTCACATTTTCTGCATTGAACTGGAATATGTGGCAGTGTGGACTCAGATAACCCAGTTCAAAGCCGATATTGTGGGATTTTCTGCCTTGATATTCTGGGTTATATAGCCGTGTGGAAGGGTCCAAAGTGACTTTCCTGAGGTCACCCACTGCTCTCTCTCCCTCTCTCTCTCACACACACTCTTATTTATTTATTTAATTATTGTTTTGATTTGTTCGTCGCCCCTTCCTACAGGCTCGGGGCGACTTACATGTGCTTAAAACCATAAAAACACTATAAAAACAACGGACCAATGTCCACGCATTAAAATTGTACAGACACATACACACCAAAATAACTCCTGTGGCCTACTTTACACAGTACACATTTGGAGTACTGTGTACAATTCTGGTCTCCGCACCTTAAGAAGGATATAACGGAACTGGAAAAGGTACAGAAAAGGGCAACAAGAATGATCCAAGGGATGGAGCAGCTCCCTTATGAAACCAGGTTGCAATGCCTTGGTCTTTTCAGCCTCGAAAGACGGCGTTTAAGAGGTGACTTGATCGAAGTGTATAAAATCATGCATGGGATAGAAAAGGTGAATAAAGAAAAATTATTTTCTTTGTCACAAAACACTAGGACTAGAGGGCACTCCCTGAAGCTCCAAGGTAGGAAAATTAGGACTAATAAAGGGGAAATATTTCTTCACCCAGAGGGTCATTGGGTTATGGAACTCACTTCCAGAAGAGGTTGTGACAGCTGTCAGCCTGAACAACTTCAAGGCAGGATTAGACAGATTCATGGATACCAAGTGTATCGGTAGTTACTGAAAAGGACATTCAAGTGGTTGAGGTAGGCAGGATTTCCCTGGGTTGTGGGGGGGTCGGGAGCAGGTCAGGGTTTTGCCCTCCCTTCTGCTCGAGATCCCCGTGTACAACTGGTGGGCCACTGTGTGATACAGAATGCTGGACTAGATGGGCTGAGGTCCGATTCAGCATGGCTCTTCTTACGTTCTTATGTTCTAGTGAGCGGCCTAGAGTTATTTACCGACTGAACGCCTGCACAAACAGGAGGGTTTTACAGACCTTAAGGGAGGCTAACAGATCGGACTGTGCGCGGATTGTGAGGGGAAGAGCGTTCCATAAAACTGGCACGATGGCACTAAAAGCCCTCCTCCGCGTTGAAGACAAGTGGAGGGATTGGCAACTGGGTACCACAAGGAGGTTCAGGGACTCCGATCGCAGTGGTCTTGGGGGACTGTATTGGGAGAGGCGGTCCCTTAGGTACACTGGCCCCAGACCATTCAAGGCCTTAAAGGTCAGAACCAGCACCTTGAAGGTGATCTGGTGCTCTATTGGAAGCCAGTGCAGTTTGCACAGAACAGGCGTAATGTGGCAGCGAGATGGAAGGCCTGCCACCAGCTATATATAGCAGAGCAACAGTTCAGATATTGGTTTCTAGTATTGCAATGTAGGGTGCAAATCACTACACCATGGCCCTGTCTACACTGAGTATTTTGTGTGTGTGTGTGTGTGTGTGTGTATATATATATATATATATATATCTCAGAGCAACAATTCAGATATTGTTTGATTGATGGATTGGAAACACTCTTCGTTTTTAAATGTAATGTACTGTTTATGCATATTGTAAAACGCTCCGAGCCTTCGGGGAGTGGCGGTATATAAGTTTGATTAATTAATTAATTAATTAAATATTGGTTTCCAGTGTTGCACTGTAGGGTGCAAATCACTACACCGTGGCCCTGTCTACACTGAGTATTTTTTAAAATAATAATTTTTATTAGTAGTTTCGCAAAAGAAAATATAAAATAACATAACAAGATTTTAGAAAAGCTATAACCATCAATCATCCATCTACTTTCTATTACACATATACCAACTTACATATACAAGAAAAGAGAAAGAATAAAAAGAAGAAAAGGTTTTGACTTCCGTTCTCCTTTCATTACCTTTCCCATTTTTTGTTCTAGTTCTCCATGTCCTTTCTCCAAAAAACAAAATAAGGAGAGGAATAGAGGTTTTTATATTGTCTGGTTTTCACTCCAACGTTTTATTTCATTCCCGTCTCATATTTGTTTAGTATTCATTTTTCAAATAGTCTTCTAAGACTTTCCAATCTGTTCTTTTCATTCCCTTCCCAGTGTTTTGTCTAATCCAAAATGTCAGTTTGTCCATGTCCTTAATTTCCATTATCTTGCCCAGCCATTGTGTCTTCGGAGGGGTTTGTTTCTGTTTCCATAGTTTATCAAAAACAATTCTGGCCGCTGTTGTTAAAAAGTAAATATTTTTTCTGTATTTATATCTTTAAATGTCTCCGATTCAAACATACCTAACAAATAAAATTCTGGTTTCATAGGGAAGTCTACCTTTACAAAATTGGATTCTACATGTATCATTTGCCAATATTCCCTTGTTTTTTCACAGGACCACCACATGTGGTAGAATGACCCTTCATGGGATTTACACTGAGTATTTACTGCAGTTCAAAGCTAGCTTCAGCTGTAGTGGCCCCACAAAATCGCACAACAGAAAGCCCTTAACGTGCACCAGTGCTCTGCAGTTTGAGTACTCGACATCAGGCTGGTTCCAGGATTTCCTATGTTATCATTTGCGCAGTGAAACCAATTTCTTCAATGCTGTTTTGAAACTGCAGTAAATTGTCTATGTATATGGGGCCTATGTCATAGAAGTATACCATTGGAAGAGACCCCAATAGCCATTTAGTCCAACCCCAATTTTAGAAAAAGCCCACCCAATTACAACTGGTAGTGGGGAGAGTTTCTCTATTTTATTTTATTTTTTGGTAAACATTTTTTGGTAAACCCAAGGGCCATCCAGTCCAATTTCCTGTCATTCAGGAATAGACAATCAAAGCACTCCAAACAGATGGTAATCTGAGGCAGAGTATTCTACTGTCATATAGCTCTTAACAGCAGTAAGTTCTTCCTAATATTTAGTTCGAATCTCTTTCCTGTAATTTGAACCCATTGTTCCGTGTCCTAGTCTCAGAGCAGCAGCAAAAAGCTTGCCACCTCCTCACTGTTACATCCTTTCAGATATCTGAAACATGGCTATCATGCCACCTCTCAACTTTCTATTCTGCAGGCTAAACATACCCAACTCTTTAAGCTGTTCCTCATAGGACTTGATTTCCAAACCTGTGGTCATTTTGGCCACCATTCTCTGGGCACATTCCAGCTTGTCAAAATCCTTGAATTGTGGTGCCCAGAACTGGACACAGCATCTCAAGTGAGGGCGGGTCTTTGTTCAAAGGGAGGAGGAAAAGGAAACCCTTCTCATGGCAGCCTTTTATCTCTTGCCTTAGTCTCTGAGGAGCAGTTATATTGAAATTAAAACACAGCAACATAATTTCTGTTATTTTGGCCAAAATACTCACAATACAATACAATACAAAACTTTATTACGGTCACTGACCAGCACAAATCGGGCACAAGCACAATTCCCCAGTAAGCAGTTATTTAAAATTAGATTAGAAATCAGTATGAAAATATATTTTAAAAGACAGGATATTGTAACAGGTATGGAACTGAAGGGGGAGGGGAGAGATTGATGGGAGATGTCAACACTGGGGGCAAAGGGGGAAGGGAGTCTAGTATCATTTCAGCTGTAACATGTTGCTCTAACTGCATTCCCAGCAGGGTGTTGCCTTACAGTGGCAATTATCCTCCGTCTGATTTTAAGAGCAGCAGCACAGAACATAGCGACACTGTAAGTTATTGTAGTGTTAGAGTCCGAAAACAGCAGGGTGGAATAATATTTTTCACTGCGCCCCGGGTATTTTAAAAGCCATGGTCTAATGAGATTAGATCTAAGATCTCTGTAGAACATGCATTGAAGAAGCATGTGCTCAGTTGTTTCCACATGACCAGACTCACAGGGGCATAGCCTTTTATCTCTTGCCTTAGTCTTTGAGGAGCAGTTATATTGAAATTAAAACACAGCAACATAATTTCTGTTATTTTGGCAAAAATACTCACAGTATCTGCAACTATGCTGCTAGCACAATTAGACATAGACTTTAATTCAGTGTTAATTTTTGAGTTCAATAGTGTATTTTCAGAAGCAGTGTCATGAAAACAGCATGACCCTCTCTAAATGCAGTAATGGATCATGGATATGAGTGTTGTACATAACTAATGAATGTACAGAATTACTGTTATCTAATTGTGTAAATGGTCTTTTATATAACCTTTGTAAGTTTTTGGGCATTTTGAGTAATTAAAGCCCAGAGTTAAAAAGCATTTCATTAATTCAAGTGGAAACTATATTTAATCAATTTTAATGTGTTCCTCAAGTGTTCATTTTTTCCAGTAGAAACATTGAAAATTATCCTTGCAAAGAAACAGGAAAATCTGTTTTTCCCTCCCCGCTACCCACATAGTTCTATTTATTTGTTTATTATTTGGACTTGTAGGCCGCCACTCCCTGAGGGCTCGGAGCGGCTCACAATCATGTAAAAGCACAACAGAGGTAAAAACAACATATTAAACTAAACTAAAAGAAGATTTTCCAGCTTAGTAAACAAAGGCTAGCTGGAAAAGGTGGGTCTTACAGGCCTTGTGGAAAGAGAGTAGATCCTGCATGGCCCGCACATCACTTGGAAGGGTATTCCAGATTGATGGTGCTACTACTACTACTCTATTATAGAACTGAATTTTATTTACCAGTTTCAGTATATAGAGATGAGGTCATTTGTTGACTCTTAAATCAGACAGGAAAATTTTTGGACTGATCATCTCAATTAAAGCATACACTGTGTCTCACAATTTAAAGAGTTTAAGTATTATGTTCTTAGGGTACATAATTTCCATTATTGTTTTAACTATGTTCATGTCAGGTGGCATGCTGGGTGAATATGTTCAAATATAATTTATTTGCTTCTGGTAGCCTTCTTGTAAGAAGTTGTAGAGTAAGAAGAGAACAAAAGAGATGGCAGAAATGCAGATGGATCAAGACTTAGCCCAGCGACTCTTCTTTGAGGGTGCCACTGTTATCATTTTAAATGTGCCAGAGGGAACAGAGTTTGGTATTGACTACAACAGTTGGCAAGCAGGCCCCAAGTTCCGTGGAGTGAAGATGATACCCCCAGGTATTCATTTCATTCACTACAGTTCTGTTGATCAAAACAATAAGAAAGAAAGTGGTCCTCGTACTGGTTTCTTCTTGAACTTGCAGCAGCGTGATCTACGAGTGCTACGTTGGGACCGATTAACAGAAGAGGTGGATCTCACCCCAGCGTCTGAAGATGAAATTGAAGCAATGAGAAACAATCTCCAAGAAATGGACCAATTTCTGGGTCCTTACCCATATAAGACTCTTAAAAAGTGGATCTCCCTCACAAATTTAATTACTGAAGATGTGATGCAGAAGCTGCAGCCAGAAAATGGACAAATATGTGCTTTTTCAGAGGTTCTACCTGTTCTGTCTGGAAAGTATACTAAAGATAGGGTAGAACAGAACTTGCCCCGGTATGACACAGAGTGCAAAAGTTATGAAGAAGGACTGGCACGGCTGCCCAAAATGCAGGTGAAACCTGGCACAGAGATCAGATTCACAGAAATACCCAAGCAAATGTACCCTGAAGGGGCTACACCTGAAGAAGTTACCAGGCATAGCATGGACCTAAGCTATGCCTTAGAGACTGTGATCAGTAAGCAGTATGCCAGCAATTCCCAGGATGTGCTTGGTGAGTTAAACAAACCTTCATGCTAACTGATTTTTACAGTGGTTTCAGAATAACTGCCATGTATGTGTCAGTTTTGAATTGATACATAGCTTCAAGAACCAGGGTGTGTAGTTCTTGCAGGTTTATGGACTGGGTAAGCCCCAAAAGACATCTTGAAGCACCACTGTCTGTGCCACTCATCTTGTACAAAAAAATCATTTCTCCTCTACCCTCTGAGTTATTTGGGCCAATTTCATCTAGTTTGTGCCCCCACCCAGGCCATTTTAGGTTCACAGGAGATTTTTTAATGGGCGGAAGTGATCTGGAAGTCTATGTTTGGATCACTTGCTGCTAGAAAAAAGTCCTCCTTGGACTCAAATTCCACCATACGCCTCCTAAAGAACTTTTTTTAATATGGGAAAATGTAGGGGTTGGGAAGATGTGACCTTTCCAATGTTGATGTACAGGTCCTATGATTCCTCACCATTAACAATAATGGGAAGGTTTATCAGGGACTGTAGTCCATCAACATCTGAAGAGCCATGTGTTTCTCACACTATAATATTTATTTATTAAAATGTGTATGCACCACCCACATAAAGATATCTCTGAGTGGCTTATAAATATTTATTTCACGATATTTATATGCCGCCCTTCTCAACCCTGAAGGGGACTCAGGGCGGCTCACAAGCAAATGCAAATACAATGAACTATATTATTGCCACAGTACAACATCAATATTACATATCACAGTGTACTACAACAATATCACATTGAACTATAACAATTATATTGCAATATTATTAGTCTCTCTGGCATTACTTCACGAACGAAGATTCTTAGGAAGGACTCATCCCACGCTTTTTACAAGCGCGTTGTTGACTAAAAAGGCCAATCCGAGATAGGCAAGTCCGGTTGCAGAAGGCACAGCAGAAAGTCTCCTTGGGTGATGTTGTTTCCAATTTGCGAGTCTTTCTGCGTTGTCATTTCTCTTCGAGACCCATTTGGCATGTCTGCTCGAAAGAGGCCGCATCATTGTGGGTAGTGCATCTCCATGCCACCCGATGTGAGGCCAGGGTGAATCATTGTTGGTGATCAATCTGGCCAAGCCTGAGATGTTGTTTCAGGGAGTCCTTATATCTTTTTGGGGCACTTCTCTTGCACTGACCCGTGGCGAGTTCACCATAGAGTAGTAATATTGCATGTAACACAAAATATATAGTTATAGTATCATATTATTATATTGCATTACATTACAACATTATCAATATTATATGTATACAATATATATCCTTTAATTTGTGGTCCTAGCTATTCACTTCCTAGGAGCTATAGCCATTTTTCACCCTGGCAACTTAACCATTAGCCATGTTGGGCTGGGAAAGATAATAATTGCAGTTCAACACATCTGGAGAGCATCAGATTGGTGAAAGTTATTATATGAAATTAAACAAATGAATCAGTACAAAAGAGATCTAAAATCTATGTCAAGCAAACCTATTTGCTGTGTAAATAAATCATGCAATTAAGCATATTTACATCCATCTGTTTATCCCATACGCTGATGACACCCAGCTAGTGCTGAGAATGGATGGCAGGCCGGACACCGTACACGATTGTTTCCATTAATGCCTTGAAGCCGTGACTGGTTGGCTGCGTTCCAGCCGGCTGAAGGTGAATCCATCAAAGACGGAGATCCTGTGGCCCGGTCGCCCTGGGCTGGATGAGTGCCGGTTGCCTACCCTGGATGGTGAGCAACTTAGCCCGTCATCTTCGGTAAAAAGCTTGGGGGTCCAGTTGGACCCATTGCTGTCCATGGAGACCCAGGTCTCCATGGTCAGCAAAACAGCATTCTTCCATCTGCGACAGGCTAGGCGACTGGCACCCTACCTGTCCAGGGATGGCCTGGCCATGGTGATCCAAGCGACAGTCACCTCAAGGCTAGACTACTGCAACGCCCTCTACGTTGGCCTTCCCTTGTCGACAGTCTGGAAACTTAAGCTAGTGCAAAATGCCGCCGATCTCTTACTGGTGGGAGCACCGGTGAGGGAGCACATCACTCCCATTCTGCGGCAATTGCACTGGCTTCCAATTGAGTACCGGATTGCCTTCAAGGTGCTGGTATTAACCTTTAAGGCCTTACACGGTCTAGGGCCTGTGTACCTGAGGGACCGCCTTACCCCGTACATTCCCCCGAGATCACTACGCTCCGAGGAGCAGAACTTACTGACTGTTTCATCGATTCGCTCTTGCCATTTGTCCACCACAAGGCAACGAGCCTTTTCGGTAGTAGCCCCTGTTCTATGGAATGCCCTCCCAGACGACGTTCGGGCACTCACTGAGCTTATCCCCTTCCAGAGGGCATGCAAGACCACTCTCTTCAGACGTGCCTTCAACTGAAACTCAGAAATTTACTCCGACTACCGATCACTGTCTGTGTAGGGTTTTATGAATTTTATGGAATTTTTATGGAATTTTAATTATGCCAAGTACGCTGTTGTTTTATGTAAGCTTGTAAACCGCCCCGAGCCTGCAGGGAGGAGCGGAATATAAAATCAAATAAAATAAATATACACAAAATTTTATACCATACTAATAATACAAATAGTAGTAAAGCAGGTTAAAACAGTAAGATGGTTTAAATAAACTGAGGACATATGAAACAATATGTAATGTTTAAACAGATGAGTTCTTTCTTCCCCCCTGGAGTTCCACAGATATATAAACCCAATTTCCCTAGTTTCCAACAGACCTCACAACCTCTGAGGATGCCTGCCATAGATGCAGGCAAAACGTCAGGAGAGAATGCTTCTAGAACATGGCCATACAGCCCGAAAAACCTACAACAACCCAGATATTTAAAAAACTTTTTATACTTTTTGTTACTGCTTTGCTGTTTTGTTTAATTCAAATTATTTTAAATTAACCATATTTATTGTTTTGTGGTATTATTCTGTCAACACTTTGAGGGTTGGGTTTACCTGGAATTGCAATTTAAAATGTTTTAAATAAAGACAACAAAGGAATTAAGCAATTGAGACTTTTAGTGTGTGCAGTATTGGTGACCCCTTGTGGCCAAGCCTTACCACTGCTTTAATAGAGTTAAACAATGCGTCATTCATTGTTCAGTGTAATTTCCATGGATCAAAGAACTAGATAAAGCTATTCTAAAGAAAGGACTGTATATATTCGTGTATAGGTAGAAAAAAATACAAAAAACTTTGATCTGTGCTGGAATAGTTATCCAGTCTGAAGGCAATAACACAAAAGGGAGACACTCCCACCTGATTTATTTCTCCCTTACCCAAACAAAGGAAAGAAAGGCAGCCTATTTTGGGCTCTTGAAGTGGGGCAGAGTGGTGATGGCCGTTTTTAATAAGGGCTTACTGTGATTTTTTTTATTTGTTTATTTAAAACATTTATATTCCGTCCTTCTGACCCTGAAGGGGACTCAGGCCGGAGCACAGCGTATATACAATAAACATTCAATGCCAGAACATGAAATAAACTATAAATATACATAAACACTAAAATCAGTTATCTCCACTTTAAAATCAATTGTTTAAAACTATCTCAGATCAGCCATACTGGATCCGGTCAGCAGGGTAAACTTTCCTATTGTTGCCTTATTGCACTATCCCAAAGACTTGGTCCTACAGCCAGCCATCTTTCTAAAGAACAGGAGAGAGGGGGCTGATCTAGTCTCACCAGGGAGGGAGTTGCATAGCCGAGGGTTAATCACTGAGAAGGCCCCCTCTCTCATCCCCACCAATCGCGCCTGTGATGGTGGCAGGACCGAGAGCAGGGCCTCCCTGGAAGATCTTAATCTCCACTGTGGTTCATAGATGCGTTCGAATAGGTAAACTGAGCCAAATAAAAAGGCCACCACAATTTCTCCACAGAGAGGCTTATACAATAAGTCCTTATTAAAAATGACTGCTGGTGTTCTACCTGAGGTGCTGTGTTCTTTCAGCTCCTTCACATTGCTGCTTGAGCCAGAAAAGGAGGGCTTGCTTTGCTTTCTCCAGTTTGAACAAGGGAGGAGTAATAAGGTGGGAGCTTTTTGCCTCTGCTTCTTGGTCTACACTGCTTGTATAAAGATACAGTATATAAGAAAATGTGCCCTTTAGTTTTGACACCATAACTGAAGCAAAATTGGGGGGGGGGGTTTGTCCCATCCTTCTCCCTCACCTACCATATGTTTTCTTGTTTGAATTGTACGTAGGAGAGCTGCAGTTTGCTTTCATCTGTTTCCTGATTGGGAATGTATATGATGCGTTTGAGCACTGGAAAAAGCTCCTGAATCTGTTAAGCAGATCAGAAGATGCCATTTTGAAGCATCAGGCCTTGTTCAGCGATCTCATTTCTGTCCTCTACCATCAACTCAGTGAAATACCTGCTGACTTCTTCGTAGACATTGTCTCCCAAGACAACTTTTTAACCAGCACCTTACAGGTAAAGGAGACATTTCAGTATTGTATATGTGGAGAGAAGCAGTGTGCATAATTTTTCTAAGAACTCCACACCAGATTAAATTGAGACAAAAAAAAATAAACAGGTGTCAAAGAGTGTTAACATAAAGATTTAAAAAGCAAACGCCAAACAAAAATCCCCCATTAAACAAAACAGTATTCCTGTTTTGATACAACTAGAATTGAAACCAATCATATGTTTGTCCCTAATAAGATCAGAGTAATTTCTCTCATCCCCTTTGCTTTTTGATAATTGGCTTTGATTAACTGTATCCTGTGGCATTATCCTATGCATTTTTATGTCCTTCTTTGACGTTCTTGGCTGTCATGGGGCTGAGAAAGCCATCATGAAATGGCTTTGCATATTGTAGTTTATGGTTGTCCCTTTCAAGCAGCAGCACTTGGTGCTGAGCCAGTGTTCAAAGGGCCATCTCTTTGAATCAGCAGCATGAAGAGCAGTTAGTTCCAGTTCTGGCCATATTGAGGCTTCCGCTTTGATATGGGAAACTTCTTATTAAAAACATTGCTGATCTTTACTTGAAGTAAGAGCACATTTAGAAGCACTGTAGGTGGGTTGTAAGCCTTATTTAGCACTGCCATCCCCTGCTGAAAAGCGTAGATGTGCTTCTATATTTTTGATTACAGTCTTTCACGATATGATATCTCAGTTGTGCCATTTATTTTTTGTATGAATATGAGAACATGAAGTTATTATGAGGTTGAGCATTTTTTTAAGGAAAAATGGAATCTCTGGTCTTCATACAGTTCTCTGCTAAATCTTGCATTGGGAGTAAGAACCAATAATTTGAATCCAGGGGCCACAGTACACAATGTTTCCAGAGTTGTTTTTCAAATGGTTATAATTTCATTGCATGTACAAATAGTGATGAAAGCAAGTCTTGTTGAAAGAATTCCTCAGATTGAAAGACAAAGAAAACATACACATTCTTAGTTTTTATTACCGCTGACTTGTACAACTAGAGGAAACTCAGTGCAGTACAGTAAGAAACACTTCAAAATAAACTATAGCAGCGGAAGGACAGGCCACATTTAATTAATCACTGTTACACGTCCAGTCACTCTATATATGTATCATTTTTAATGTATAATTATATATGTATCATTTTTAACATTTATTATTTTTGAATAGTGATTAGTTTCCCTTTCAATATGTTTTTTCCCAGCCTGCCTGATTATGTTAATAGCCTGATGGCTCTAATCTAAGTAAGTGCATAAAACCTAAAGTCTGAGGTGTCTCATTCACATGCTTGCCTTGCCTTCACTTAAACATAGCCAGTGAAGGAGATTTTCACAGCTGTGTTGATCAGCTTACTTTCAGTTTTTGCTTTTCTGGTTTAGTCTTGACATAGGCCTTTTAGTCATGGGTATCAGACAGTTGCTGACTGCAAAAATAAAATAAGGCATAAGTTACTACTTCATAGGCAGGTGCTGCCTTTATTTATGTCCCGGTCAGATGTTGATGGTAAGCAAACTTCAAATAATGTTGGGATGTATTTATTTTTAATATAACAGGCCAGAGGCGTTTTCATATGCATCCTAATGACTGTTTACCAATCAGCACTCCTTTGTGGCTCAATCAGACCTGTTCCGAAGAGTCTGCAGACATTCAAGACCATCCTTTGAGGAGAGCAGGGACTGGGATGGGAAAGACAATCAAATGGGAATTTATGCTCAGAAAATTGAATGTGGCCTTTTGAATCCTAGCCACATGATGCAGCTGCTTCCTGTTTGTCATTCTGGACACAACAATCTTGTTGACAGCAATCTTGTCAACAAATCCAGTCAGGCTATATAATAATTATAGATTGTTCATCTTCAGTGCTGCAATGAAACAGAAGTGGTGCAATTTTTTTACCAGACAACTAGAGGAAGCATCTCTTAGCTGCTTTATGACAGATATAAACAATAGTTGTTGACAGCAGGTGGCAGTTGATAATACCACAGCCATTTTACAGCAAAAATTGTGTCTGTTTATCTGAAAGACCTTAGAAAATGTTAGCCTGTATTTTTATGAAGACTTGGTTAAAGCTGCTTAAAAAAGACAACATTTGCAGATCTATTTGGCTATCTTGGTCATTTTAAACCAAGTAAATACTCCTAACAAAACACTGCTATTTCCAGAACAAGGCAGTATAGAGCCACTATAATCCAGTTTTATATCCCTACTCACTAGGCATGGTTAGGTTTGTTCAGAATCTTTGTAATTCGGAATAAATTCGAAAGATTTCCTTTTTGAAGCAATTTTGAAGTTTTTAAGGAAACCGGAAGTCCATTTGCCCTTCCGAAGCTTTTTCCACCATTTCTCTTACGAATTAGTGAGTCAGAAATGATTCAGCTTCCCTCCCCACTTCTTTTCCTTGGCCTTGGTTCAAGCCAGAGAAGCCTTCTAAACCAGTGTGGATGGATTCCCTTTCTTTCCTTTCCCTCCCGCGTCCGCGAGAGAAGCGGTTTTAATCAGTGTGGATGGAATGGATCCATGTCAGTTTAAACCAGTGTGGATGGATTCCTTTCCCTCCCGTCTCCCGAGTCAGTCTTAAACGAGAGAAGCGGTTTTAACCAGTGTGAATGGGATGGATCCGTGTCAGTTTAAACCAGTGTGGATGGATTACTTTCCTTTCCCTCCTGCCTTCCGAATCAGTCTTAAGCGAGAGAAGCGGTTTTAACCAGTGTGGATGGATTGCTTTCCCTCCCACATCAGTTTAAACCAGTGTGGATGGATTCCTTTCCCTCCCGCTTCAGTCTTATGTGAGAGAAGCGGTTTTAACCAGAGTGGATGGATTTCTTCCCTTTGCTTCCCCCCCTTCTGGAGTAAAACAACTACTTTCAAAGTAAAGACCACCCAATGAAACAGGAAATAACACTTTGAAACTATTAACGAAGGATTCGGAAGTCTCAGAAGTTTTGAACTTTTTTCCCGTGAAAATCGGAATTGACTTTAGATCTGAACCTCTAGCTCCCACTACATTTGAAATGACATTTGAACCCTTTTTTTGGATCAAACAAGCCTACTACTAGCTGGGTGACCCCAACTGTTCACCATTTTGTAGCATGTCCTGGCTTGCGGTGTTTTTGTGCCAACAAAATAGGATAAATCCTACATAAAGTCTTCTGCAACATGGGGAAAAATCTTCATGAGCAGTTTGTGGCAGATTGGTCTTGTACTATTTTTTTTAATCATTATGGTCTTAATCTGCTTCCTTCAGTATATGAATGCCACTGAGCTGTGATGATGACCTAGGCCACCTAATATAGGAATATACCTTTTCTCTTTTTACCTTTTCTCTCTAGGTTTTAGTATTGCTAAAGATTGAGAGGTGTAATTCTCGTATATTAAGAAAACGTCTTTTTCAAAATAAAGTCTCCACAGAACATTCCAAAAGTCTTCCTTCCACTTATTGCATGCACACTGGATTTCACTCCTGCTACTTTTAGGTTTCCCTTAGCACTGTTAGAGGGCAGTGTTAAAGATGTATTTGGCAAAGTGAAAGTTTTGAAATGGCTGTTTTTCAGGCTTTATTCCTCACCTTTCTGACCAAAGGTATTTTACTGCTATTTGCCCGTTCCAGACCATGAGTGGCAGATATATCATTTTGTACTCTTGCAGGAATTACAAAACATTGAGAAAAGCTTTCAAGACTGAACATATTTCTCCTTCGTGTGGTCTGTGAAATTCACACAAATGGGGGTTTACTCCCGCGCATGTGTAGAATCTCGGACATACTAGCTAAAATTAAAGATTTACATATGCCCCTCCCACTCCCCCCCCCATCCCCCCAATGCAGCTACCGAGTTAGTTCCTTTTTCCGCCTTCCAGCGAAAGGATCTCTGTCTACTAGCTCTTCATTCTAAACCACGGATTGCCTCTACTATCAGATAAGATTTTTATTTTTTTTCTTCTTTTCTTTAAAAGTGTTCAAATTGTGGGGCTCCTTGCCCCAGGAGGACAAGCATATTCGATGCCTCCTCTCTTTTAAGACAAGCCATATCCCTCAGACCTGCAAATCTGCAAGTCTTTCTCTCCCAGAGCTCTTAAGAGCAGGGATACAAGGCTTAAGGCTGTTTTTCGATCAGTCTATAATCTTTACAACTACTGGGCTCTCTCTCTCATTCTTTGAGCAACTTCTCTCCCACCCATTTCTAAAGAGGCTGTGGCACAAAACTACCAAGGCTCCTGGTCGGCAAGCGCCTTCTCAGTCCTTGTATGCCTTTACTAGCAGCAGACACGCTGCAAATAGTGCCATTCGTGAGTTGCAAAAGACAAAAAGCCTCCTAAAGTGCTCTCAAGCCCTAAGAGAATCATAAGAGGCTGTGGCACAGAACTACCAAGGCCCCTGGTCGGCAAAGCGCCTTCTCAGCCCTTGCATGCCTTTACTAGCAGCAGAGACGCTGCAAATAGTGCCATTTGTGAGTTGCAAAAGACAAAAAGCCTCCTAAAGTGCTCTCAAGCCCTAAGAGAATCATAAGAGGCTGTGGCACAGAACTACCAAGGCCCCTGGTCGGCAAAGCGCCTTCTCAGCCCTTGTATGCCTTTGTTAGCAGCAGAGACGCTGCAAAGAGAAAGATTAAAGCCTCCAAAAGTGCTCCCAAGCCCTAACAGGACAAAGAGGCTGTGCCACAAACAACCAAGGCTCCTGGTCGGTTCAGCGCCTTCTCAGCCCTTGTATGCCTTTACTAGCAGCAATGACGCTGCAGCTGCTTGTGCCTGATGAGAAATTTTCACGAGTGAGAGAGTTTCCCCCAGTTCCTCGTCCCTCGGTGACCGAGGAGGATCTTCCTTGCTTCCTCTCCTTCTCCGTCACTTGCCCAGTCCCCCCCCCTCTCCTCCAGAGACCGAGGTACCTTCTCTGGAGCAGCCCCACGCCGCGCTGCTCTCCTCTCCTCCTCGGTGACCAGCACCTGCTTGGGTCGCTCTGGGTCGCTCTGGGTCTCAGAGCCCCCTCAAGGAGGCTCCCGGTTACCAAGGCCATGTTTGGGAGCCTCCTGGTGGCTAACCCCATGCCTGTCCTCCTCCTTGCCCTTCTCCTTAGCTACTTTCGTTTTTACTGCTCCTCTGAGCCCTGCTATGCTGCTGATCCCTGTCAGTATCCGTGGCCTCCTTTCACCTATTTCTCTGCATCCGTGGCAACTCCTCACCTCAGCCCCCCCTCTAGCCCCTCCCACTCAAGCCCCTGCTCCTGTTGTTGCTTCCCCCCCTCCACCTTCCAGATGATAAAATAGACTTTGAGTCCTCTTCTGATGCTACTCCTTTACCTCCCAGGCCAGAGCCTGAGACTGACCCTCAACAGCCAGATGATTATAAAAATTCTCTACACTATTAATGAGACTAGCTAGATCCCCTGGCATACAGCCTCTGCAGTCTAATGATGTGGTTTAAGACCCTTATTTCACTTTTGCTGAACAACAGCCACAGTAGTCTAATGCATGGCCTACTGTATCTTATTTGGTCATAATCCTCAAAGTTTCTAAAATTGCCCCTGCTACCGTCCCTAGTACGTCTAGGCGGGCAGAGAATCTTTACCGGATTGACTTATCTACCACCCCCTGGTTGGCTAGACTTCCGAAACTTAATTCAATTGTGCTAGATGCTCAGCCTAAGCCAATCCAAACCAACCTAGTCGCTCCGGCAGATAAGGAAGACAAGAAACTTGCTGCCATGCCCAAGAAATCTTATACCTCCGCATGCCTTTCAGGCAGAATGAGCCATTATGACGCTTTTTATAGTTTCTATCAATCATACCTATACAACAAATAGGCCCATATTTGGACCTCCTTACTTCAACTGACCAGCCCATGGCTAAGTTTTCTACCTAAAAGGTCTTACCCTAGCTACCCTGCGAAAGGTCTGGCTAAACATACAACAGATACAGCGGGCAAACTGATCACGGGATCAGTTGCCCTTCCTTGGTTAAGACCCGCAATACTGTCGCCCAACCTACGATCTTTGATTGATAATCTGCCTATAGATGAAGCTGGCCTGTTCAACCCCGAAACAGACTCACAGCTACAACATTCTCATAAATGAAACAAACCCTTAACAAATATGGTCATCGACCTTACCTATCTTACCAACCCTACAAACGGCGTTGGCGTCCTTATTATTACCATCGGTCCTTTCACAGATACCACAACTCCGCTCCGTATAGAGGAAGACAACGATCACAATTCCCTTCACAAGGACTTAGATGCCCAGGTGCTCCATTCGGAGATCGATATCGAGGTTCTAGATCCTCAGACAATAAAAGGCGTCGATTCTAGACCGCTTCTTGTCAGGCCTCAGCTCTTTTCCTAACTTGACAGTCCATCACCACACATAAGTGGGTCTTGGACGTTACCCTTCGGAGATATGCCATAGAGTTTGATTCTCTATCACCTCCTAGTAAATCTCTTTCCACGCGGGCCTCCCCGCCTTGCTGGAAAATACTTGTCTCCCTCCTTCTTAAAGGAGCCATTCCTCCCACTCCACTCCAGCAAATTCACTTTTGCTCTTCTTACAGATATTTCCTTGTAGATAAGAGAGATAGCGGCCTACGGCCCATATTGGTTCTTCGGAAAAATCAACCGATTCATTAAACCACGTAAAGTTATGATGGTCACACTGCCCTCCACCCTCCCTTTCATCCGAAGGGACCAGTGATGGCCACTGCTGACCTTTAGACGCTTACTTTTATATTTCAATTAGACATTCCCTGGGGATTATCTCACCTTCATGGTTTACGACGCCATATACTCCTTTAATGTCCCTCCTTCTGTTCTGGGTCTTGTGACCAGCTCTCACCCTATATCAACTATGTTTATCTCTTCTACAGAGCCTGGGACTTGTTATCAACCTACAAATAAGATAAATTCCTTACCTTGACTGTTGCCTTGACTATATCGCTGACACTCTTAACAAACTCTCTTCAGACACTACCTTACAGTGACATCCCTGTCTTGGGCGTCCACTTGCCCCCTCAGTCCGCACATTAATCTCCCTAGGTTTAAACAGCCTTCCTTATCTACTACAGATACCTCCAATGCCAACGAGAGGGTCACCCTCAGTTTTACATAGGTAATTGTTATCACTATCAAATTTTATTGCATGGGTTCCAAGTTATGTCTGATAAAACGGGCCATAGGCAAACAATGCCTCACTCATTCTCATCATACATCAGACTTTCATCACGAACGTTACTGCGGCAAACTATGCCTCACTCATTCTCATCATACATCAGGCTTTCACCACGAACGTTTCTGCGTTCGCCCGCGTTCGCCCCCTCCAAGCATGGTTTCTCTCTGTATTTCAACCAGGGCTAGACAACCAGACCATAATCCCCCACCCCCCTCCCACGTCCACGTCCATAAAACTAAAATGCTACATCAATACACAAGGGGGCACCCGCCCCCTACTCTCCTCTCGATATCCCTTGGGATATGAGAATGGTACATCCACCGCATTACATTCCTCCTGGCGATTCACCTTCCAGGTCTACAAACTCTCTAGCCGACTCACTAAACAGGACTTCGCCCGCCATTCACGAGTGGCAGCTCAGCCCCACCACTTTCTCTCTTTGATCAGGCGCTGTGACTCTCCGCAAATAGACCTATTTGCCTCACGCCTTTACACTCACTGCCTCATATATTGCGCGAGACCCCACCCTCACGCATCCTCGGATTGTCTAAGAAACACATTCCTATACCAATTGCCCCCTGGTCTCCTTTACGCCCTCTTCCCCTTCCACTCCTACCCTGAGTGGTAGCAAAGTTGTTGTCCGACAACTCGGACTACATTCTTCTGGCCCCGGGTGGCCCTGTCAACCCTGGCTCACAACCCTTCTCCGGATCTTCTAGTGAGATTTCCTTCGTCCCCCGTAGACCCCGACCTCCTCTCCTTCAACAGGGACTCATCTTACACCCAGACCTCCATCTCCCACCTTACAGCGTGGAGGATCAGGCCCTGCCCCACCTCCCGACCCTGTCCACTTACTTCAGGCAGCCAAAAGATATCTTCCATAAAGGCTTACACCTATAAATGGACTAAATCCTATAAGTTTGCTCAGCTGCTTGGCCATTTCCCACAATGGGCTCCTACTCTGTGGTTTTAAATTCCTGGTTGACCTTTTCACTAAGGGCTTCCCCTTTTTTCCATCAAGTGCTACTTAACATCCCTCTCCGGGTACGGGAAAGTTGTCGTCCTGTCCTTTCAAGATCCCTTACTGGATATGTTTTTATGGGGATACAAAGTCCTTTCCCCGGTTTCTCCTCCTCCATTTGGAACTTGGAGCTGGTCTTCTCCAAACTCTCTATCACCCTTTCAACCCATCCGTTTCCAAGAAAACAAAGTGGTCCTTCGGGCGGATGTCACACCCCTTCTAAAGTTGTTTCCTATTTTCATATGTCCCGGGACAGTGTCCTTTCAGCCTCCTTTTCTACTCCTCATCTCCCTGGAGATTGCCGTCCACTCTCTCGATGTTAAGAGGGCGTTGTCTCTCTATTTACATACGACAGCCTCCTATATGAAGTCCCCTGAGTTGTTTTCTTAATTATAGAGGGGATTCCATAGGGCTCCTTCTTACCTCTCAACGTTTGGTGTCATGGACAGCCCTGACTATCCTTTTGGCTTATCAATTAGCCCATAAGGAATTACCTGTTGGTGTCAAGCACATTTCACAGGGACAATCTCAACATCCCGAATATTTTTGCGGGGTGTTCCTGTTAAACAATTCATAAGGCTGCTATTTAGGCTAATCCCTTTACGTTTGCACTCCGTTACAAGTTCGACGTTCTCGCGAACAAGGATGCATCCTTTGGCAGAGCCGTCCTGTTTTCCTGTGTGGCATGACCCACCTCCAAGGTACATAAGCTTGTTAAGTCACCCACTTGTGTGCATTTCACAGACCACACGAAGGAGAAGGTTAGGTTGCTTACCTGTAACCGTGTTTCTCCGAGTGTAAGGTCTGTGAAATTCACACAGAACCCACCCGTCCTCCCCTCTAATGTCATGCCTAGGTTCCTGCTGCTGTCTGGCGGTAAGGAACTAACTAGGTAGCTGCATTGGGGGATGAGGGGGAGTGGGAGGGGCATATGTAAATCTTTAATTTTAGCTAGTATGTCCGAGATTCTACGCATGCGCGGGAGTAAACCCACTTGTGTGAATTTCACAGACCTTACACTCGGAGAAACACGGTTACAGGTAAGCAACCTAACCTTATTGATAAGGGTGCTTTAGTTTGGTCTGAAAGCATTTTGTATCAGGAAATTAGAAATTCTGGCCAAAGAATGCTGGTAGTTATGCTGCTACCAGATTGGAGACGAAATAATGCAAGCTTGTACACATGCATGAACGTAGAGTGGCCTTTTTGCAGAAGAAGTAGAGCGAATGACAGATAAAAGTTAAATATTATGTAAGGCATTACAGATTAGGATGGCAGGAATAAATATGTGTCCATTTGGGCTCAACAGGACTATAAAAGCCTGTGAGACAGGAACACATTAAATAGAACAGTATTGGCATTTATTTATTTATCACTACACTTTATTTATTTATTACTACACTTGTATACTGCCCCTCTCAGCCCGAAGGCAACTCGAGGCGGTTTACATTTCAAACATTTCATAGGTACTGCAGATTTTTAACACACATCCTTATCTACAAAAGGTAAAATATTTTTTATTATTACAAAATATTTGAATTGAGTACTATTTTATTTATTTGTTGCATTAATGCCCAGAATGTGTTTTAAGCACCAAATTCTTCACATGCAGGAATTTTTGATCTTGCCCAGTTGCCAGAAAGAAAAGAAAACATACTTTTTCCAATATCAGTTTCCTAGATACTTTGCTGTGCTGGTGAAGTAGGTGAAACAAGAGTTATAGCTTTGATTTATATGATGTTAGCATTTCTTCATAAAGTACACATTTAATAGAAACACGAATTAGACAGTATGATGAACAAGGAAAATGACTGTCAAGTACATAACAATGAATCACATTCAATTGTTTCTCTGCTCTATATCTGTAGATTTTTAATCCAAATGTCTGTACTTGTATGTTTTCCCGTATGTATTGAATCCTTGTTTCCATTTTGCAATAAAAATAAATGTGCTTTTGGCCACGGAAACCAGAAAAACAGGCTTGTGTGAAAAATAAATAAGTTTGTGTGTTGGAGAATGTAATGCTTGATAATGTTGTCGTAATGTTGTTGTCATGTAAATGTGTTTTTAAACAATAAAAAATTTTCAAAAAAAAAAGTTTGTGTGTGACACAACAAAAATCCAGTCCAGAATTACCAAGTTCAAATAATTAATCAGTTCTATTAATAACCAGCTAAATGTGCATAATAAAAATGGTTGCCAAATTCACCCTGTTAAAAATATAATTCCATGTCAGTCATTTACAGGAGACACTGTTTTATTGTTTTATTAATAACTTGTTTTATGTTTTTCTAGGTGTTCTTCTCTTATATCTGTATCCCAACTGTTGACAGGACTCTGAGAAAGAAGGCAGAGCGCTTTAAAGCTCATCTAACCAAGAAATTCAAGTGGGACTTTGAGGCTGAGCCAGATGACTGTGCTCCTGTAGTAGTAGAACTACCAGAGGGAGCTCTTGTAGGTTGAATGGGAATAATCCTCTGTCTGGTGGTTTTTAAATCTTTTTAACTCTTTTACTTGATTGGATCATCATTTAGTGAAAACTTTCTATTTAGCACATCCAATTCATCAATCCTGCCTGGAGCCAGAAATAAATAAATAATAATAATAAACCCTTAAGTAAGACAGTAAAATTCATTCTTACTGGAAATAGATCCTCTAGGAAACAAAGTTTAGACTACATCTAGATCATCCACAAAATTGAGTCAAATTATCAAAAAGTGTTTTCTAAGTACTTCAATGAGAGTGTGTTATCACATATACCATGTCCATTCAGTGTACTGGAATTCTTCATCACTTTTACACTTATACCATACCTCTGTCTAGCTCAATGGATAACACCCCTGCCTTTTTCCAGAGTAATGAAATCCCCATGGGGCAGAGATGTGAAGCAAAGGGGGAAATCCTATCTATTCAGTATCCTGCCCATACGTTGTTATTAAAAAGATGTATTAAATGTTTTCATTTCTTTTTCCTTTCATTCTCTGTCAGGGTAAATAGTGACTTTCTGTTATAACTGCAGAGCAATGAAAATGCTATAAAACAGCCTGCAGCAAGCTCACTGCCTGTTATCTTCTAGTGCTTTATCCGGGGTAAAGGATGCTGCTGAATTTTTCAAACAAGAAACCCTACTGTGTAGGGATTTAGCTGTTAGTCCTTTTCTATTCCTTTTCAGGCTGTTAGTCTTCTTCAAATGTTGGTTTGTGTATCTAACAAGATAACCTGTATGTCGGTCTCCAGCACACAATAAATCTTCCTGTATTAGGTTTTCTTATAAAATGTCCCTAAAGTCTTTCGTAAGTGATTTTTTAAAAAGGTGTCTGCTTGATTTTTGTTGGCATTGTTACAAGGGGAATGAAATCCTATCTATCACGCTTTTCATCTTTAAAGTAAAGTGTCTGACTCATACTTAGTGTTAACTGGTGTTCAAGCGCTATACTTATACAAGTTTCCATTAATCATCTGCATTGCTGATGCAGCCCTGTCCTTTTAAAAATGCATAACTAGTTGTAAAAAAAACGAACAAAAAACCAGATGTCATGCCTAATGTTAGTTGAGATGACCTGTTTTTACAGCATTTAAAGATTCACCATTGTTTAATATATATGCAGGCCTGCTGTCCTCTTTCTTTCAGCATGACTGCAGTTGGATTGAAAGCATTATCTTCTGTTTTCATACTTTCCATTGTGGTCAAACTTGGAGAAACTAGCTTAATTTTAGCATAGCTTGTGCAAACAGTCCATGATTGTAAATCCCAGTTTTATATTAATTTGTTTAGAGAAAACTGCCTGCACATTGTTTTCAGTTTGAAAACCATGACAAACTGGCTACTTGGCTGCTCTCATATTGAAATAGAAGGAGATTGGAGATTTCTTAAATTCTGTTACTGCCAACAAGTAGAAGGGGAAGATATTTCTTACAAGACTCATGCACTGAAAACTAAAAACAAGGAAAGGGGGAAAACTGATTTATAAATGGATTGATTCAATAAATGAAGTCATGTCAAGGTTATTCACTCTGTGAGGTCTCTCATTCTTAGGGTTACTATAAATTGAAGCCAACAGCACATAACAATAATAAAATTCAGAATTTTAAAACAAATACATTATTTGTGCATATACTGGATATGAAGGAAAAAGACTTGTTCTCCTGCCAGGCTCCCAAAATCAATTTTGTTCTGTTTCTTCCAACAAATGTTTGGGATTGTACATCTTCAGTTTCTTCACTCCCCAAAATCTGATTTCTTAATCTTTTTTTCAACTTTATTCCCATCTTGGTAGAGTGTTACTCTGGTGTTTTTAAGTACAGTGCCAATGAAAACTTCACAGCTGTAGATGAATGTATGGTTTATTGCATAGGAGTGTTGAGAGGCTATGGTGTGAATACCTTCCTTGTGTTATGCTGTGTTCATTTGCTTGAGTCCTGAACACATGAGGCAGTGGAAGATCTGTGATTATGCACTTTCTCTTGACTTAAAACATTTGCACTTAGCAACTTAGCAATCAAAGACGTGGAAATGGTTTCATGAGCCCTCAAGTCCAACCCTACTCAATACTGCATCTCCAGCAGGTAGTCATCCAGCCTCTTTTTGAAGACATCCAGAGAAGAAGACCCCCATCAACTCTCGACAATTTGTTCCATTGCCGAACCCCTCTTATTGTCAAGAAGTTCTTCCCCTTGAAGTATTTAGAGTTCATTCATGTCATACCTTTCACCAAACCGAACATGCCCAGCTCCCACAACTTTTCCACATATGTTTTGTTCCCCATTTCTCTTACTGTTGCCCTTTTGTGAAACTGCTCCAACTTTATATTCTTTGAGACACCCAGAATTGAATGCAGAACTCCAGGTGATGGCTGACCATAGACATAATGATAGCTGATTAGAGGGGTTTAGTGCTTTTAACACAGCTAGGACTTCAAGCTTGGAGGAGTTGTTACTATCCTAGGTTTCTTTTATCAAGATTTATTAAGAGATTTGCCACTGTCTTTCTGTAAGACAGAGAGTGTGACTATCTCAAGGTCACGTAGCAGGTTTCCATGGCTAAGCATAGTTGACTATCCATAGTCTCCTAAAAGTTCAAATTCAGCATTCAAACCATGAAACCACACTGCCTCTCATTCAGGAAGGCTTGGAGTCTCTGGCTTAAGTCTAATTGTTGGGCCCAACTAGAGTAGGCCCATTTTAGTCAGTTTAATTACTGATAATTCAATGGAACTACTCTAGTGAAGACTAACAATTGCATCTATTTACAATGCTTCAAATAATCATGCTACAGAATGCTAGATGTATTGATCTATTTTTGTGTAGATTCTGAGAGAAAACGTGACAGAGGGATTAAAACATCCATTCTCCATACAAGAGAGTTAAAACACATCAATAAAAAGTACAGCATCAATCTGCTAAAAGCCTCTTCTCTGTGTGCAGTCAGTTGTCAAAAGCCTATCCGTATAAAGGACTTTCTTGTATTCTGTTTTTTATCTGGATATATGTAATATTTATCATCCACCCATATAGCTTTTTGTGAATTATTTTAATGAATCAATAGGTGCATAAAACTAATTCAGAACCATGCACCTCATTAAAACACAGCATACTTTATCCTTGATAAATTTTAATGCAATGTGTAAGCCTCTTACCTGAATTGGATTGGGGCTGTATTATATTGGAGCAAATAGAAGAGAGCAACATGACCAAATGATAAATCACAATGATGTATTATTAATCACAATTAAAGAGACTCAATGGTCTTATGTGTTGGAATTCAAAAGCATAAGTTCATCAAATACATAGCAACATATTTTTACAAGGGTCAATGCCCCATCAGTATTATTATACAATAGAAAACAGATACAGCATGTATGCGCTGCTGACTCACACCAGAGTGAGCAGAGACGCCGCAGCTGGGAGGGAACACTCCTACGTCATCAAGGAGGGACACAGAACCCGGAAGCCAACCCAGGCGCAATACAAATCATAGTTATAACATTCAAAATGTGCAACAAACAATCATGGACTGCACAGATATTGACTATAACTGGGGGGCATTGACCCTTGTAAAAATATGTTGCTATGTATTTGATGAACTTATGCTTTTGAATTCCAACACATAAGACCATTGAGTCTCTTTAATTGTGATTAATAATACATCATTGCGATTTATCATTTGGTCGTGTTGCTCTCTTCTATAAGCCTCTTACCTGAGCCATTGTTGATCCTTGTTCATTTCTGTTTTATTTGCTAATTGCCACTTGCCTTTTTAGGTTTTACAACAATTAAAGCTAGCATTTGCCCATTTCTATTTATCTGTTTTAATTTAGGTAAAATACCATACTTGCTGGAACATCCCAGTAGTATGGACAAAAACAGCATATGAAATATTTAAGTCTATGTCGATAGGCTTTCCTTAAGGATTAGTAAATGAGTTATATGCAATATTCTAAATGGGATACTGTGGTCTATACAGTAAAGTGATAAATGCTAAAATTCCCACTGAGTAACTTGGCCTTCTCTATTGCTTACTCCTCTTCGTGTCCCTACAGGAGCCTGGATGATTAACTTGCACGAATGGTTTTGCATAAATATAAGCTGCAAAGACTGGCACCAGGGCTCAGGAGTTTGCAGAAATAGGTCGCCCCACAGAGGCATTGCTATTCAGGTGCCAGGACTGAGCACACTGACTTCCCAGTGGAGCTTATCTCCAGTTTCCAGTGGCATTCATCAACTTCAGCTTGAAGGTCTTTGTGCTCCCCTGGGGGTGGGGAACAAAGAGGCTGTGCTCACATGTGTCACGGAATCCTTGCATGTTGAGTTGGCAAGTGACATCTCTGAAATTTCTCTAGGCAAGAAGGAGGTGGATCGGGGTGACTCAAGTGGAGGGTTAATTTATAAGCAGAGGGAAACTTTCCTCCAAATGTGACAGCTGCTTCAATAGGCCATTTAACTACGCACATACACAATTAAAACATAATTTCCCAGCCATTATTTTAAACACCTCATAAGCAGGCATTCCTGGAATATGGGAAAGCTTTCAGAATCTCCAACAGGAACGCTAACATCCCCTGGCACCTGCCTAGGGGTTTTATATTCACATTAATAAAATTCAAAGTTTTATATTCCAGTTTATAAAGTCTATACATTCTGTTGTCATTTGTTAAAATCTAGCTTCTGAATATGTATTCCACAAGCCCTGACATTTTACTCTGGTCTGGATAGCTAGATCTGTGTGATTTTACAATTTCTCACAGTTCCTCTGATACGGTATGGGCAAACTTCGGTCCTCCAGGTGTTTTGGACTTCAACTTCCACAATTCCGAACATCCGATAGGCGGTTAGGAATTGTGGGAGTTGAAGTCCAAAATACCTGGAGAGCTGAAGTTTGCCCATGCCTGCTCTAAAGGTAGGTAAATCTTGTTCTTACAAACTATAAGGGCAAACTAGTGTGCTTTGAGTCTCCTTGTGGTGCAAAAAAAAGGGGGGGGGTATAAATAAACAATAATTATAATAACCATTAGTGACATAGGTATAAAGTACATCCCCAGTTTGAAGGCCCTTCCCAACTGACACCTCTGATATGCCTGTTGTACCATCTAGTCTTTTTGGGATTAACTCTAGTAATTGTTGCACAATGACATAATCCAGACCCTTGTTCACAATTTTGCTGAAAATATCCAGCAAAATTAGATTAACCATGTCGGTCTGGAGATGGTGAAAGCTTCATTATGTCAAGAGATGGCTTCATGCTAAAATGTGACTGTTCATACAGGCTTTGGACATCCAGAGATCACTATTTGATGCTAGTCACTCAAAGTGTGAACTTTTAAATTTATTTATTTTCATTCTGTTTATTTGCTCTTTTAATTTAACTCTGTTGATGATTGGTTTTACCCTTCCTAATAACTTCAGAATTTATGATGGAGTAGAAGTACTGATATACAAAACCAACTGAACTCTGGGGAGGAGAAGCAAGAACAGGATTCAGTAGCAGACTGAAATAAGAGACATATAGCCATGTTCATCTTAATCTTGCAACACCTTTGAGACTAACTGAAAGAATAAAGTTGATAGCATGAACTTTCATAAATTTAAGTCTGCTTCATCAGATACAGAGACTAGAGTGCCTCTTTTTCTTTCTATTTGTACCTATGCCATGGTTAAAGAAAAAACACCAATATGGGGACTAATAAAAGTTAAGTGCTGGGTGCACTACAGCTCATGGGAATGCCACTGTTTCAGTGTCAGTGGGGCTATCCAAGATGCTTTGCTGTTTGGTGTGAATGACTGTACGGTATCTTCCTTCATCCCTGGACCAAAAGTGAAGGTATCTGGCTGTTGAATCTCACTTTGGTTCTGGAAATAGGCCAACATTTGTATGAGTACATGAAGGCATTAGGGTAGCTTAGCATGCAGAGAATGCAATGTGGAACATAGACATTGGCACCAGGGCACTTGTCTGACTGTCTCATGGCAGAGCCACCTGATCAAGAAGGACGGTCCTTTCTTTTTATTATCATATCATCATTACTTGCAACAAGAGGATACTTTCAGCAATTGTCTGGTTCATAATGCCAAAACATTCTCGATGCCTTATGGAAAATTCAGCAACAGAACATTGCTGGTTACCATGACAACAGCCACCAATGGACAGAAGCCATGGTCATGGCAGGAATAGACGCACTATTAGCTAAAGTACTATTCATACACACACACCCTTTCCTTTTAGTGTTTGAACAAGGAATGGTTGACTTGGATGTCTTTATTTTTTCATGTCTTTCTGTCTGCTTAATTATAAATTAAAGAGGCAAATGACAGCACAATCTACTTTGGCCCTAAAACCAATATGCAGGAAGAGATTTCATTAAATGGGGATGAAGAAAGAAGAAAAGGCTATTAATCTTACCTCAAGGCAGTTTGATCATAAGGCTTGTTGTCAAGATGGTGATTTTTAAAAAAATATGACAATGTTCTACAGAAGATTGGGAATATTGGGTTTTCCATGTGTTGTTTGACTGCAATTTCTATCACCCCTATTCATTGTCTATGCTAAGGCCCATCTATCCTGCCATATAAAACACAGATTTGCTTTGAATTGGATTGTATGGCAGTGTAAACTAATATTGTTGTGGTTCAGCCTGTGATTGTACCAATGTCTGAGGTTTCAGAGGAGTTCTGCCAGCATCTGAGGACTGACAGGAGTCTGGTTCTGTACCTGATGGGACTGGGGTTTCTGGGAATGTTAGGTCAGCAATGCATTTGCAGTTGGAGTCAGATTCAGAGGCTGACAGACCTGTGTTAGATTTCTTAAGGGAACCAAGGTCAGTCTCTGATCAGAATGTAGTAATTGCAGGTGTGTCTCCTCCTGACTCCCCTGTTTCTCCTGAGCTACGTAGATAGAAGAAGAGCAATTTGTCAATAAAGACAAGCAGCTGAAGGGAGGTGCAGTTCCCAGCACTTGTTAATGAGAAGGGGCCCTGCAGAGAGTTCTCAAGGGAAGTGCCATAGTTTCTTAGGTATAAAGGAGGTTTGATTTGGGTTATACCTTAGAGGAGTCAATGTCTGGGTTCAAGTTACAGTTTTCAGGTTCCTCAAGTTTTCTCATGTGTATGGGATTCATGGATTCAAGTATTAGGTTTTCTATGTGTTTATTCTTGGACTCTTGCTCCAAGTATCCAGTGGTTTCCTGATCTCCTGTATTGTTCCAAGTATCAAATGATTTCCTGTTTCCCTGCATCTTTGGATTTATGTTATAGCTCAGTGCTGTCCAACTTCTATAGGCCCAAGGGCCGGACGTCTGGTGGCTGACCACCTGGCGGGCCGGGGCGGGGGCGGGGCCAATCGCAGGGGGCGGGGCCGATCCCTGGAGTGCTGCTGTAGGAGGGAGGGCGGAGCAAAGAGGGGTTCCCCTTTGCTCCTCCCTTCTACAGCGTCAAACTGGGCAAGAGGCATGGCGATTTCGCCATTCCTCTTGCCCGGCTTGACGCTGTGGAGAAGGAAGGGAGGCGCAGAGAGGGGTTCCCCTTTGCGCCTCTCTTCCTTCTGCACCGTCAAACTGGGCAAGAGGCACGGCGATTTCGCCATGCCTCTTGCCCGGCTTGACGCTGTGGAGACGGAATGTCTCCCTCCTCCTCCTCCTCGTTCCCGGGCACCGCGGCTGTCCCGAGCGCCACGGCGCCCGGGAAAGGCACGGCGCCCGGGAAAGAGGAGGAGGAGGGAGAGCAGAAAGCGGCGCCAAGGGCAGCGCGTCACAGGCCTGGCGTGACGCGCTGCCCTTAGCGCCGCCTCCTCCTTTTCGGCGGCTGATGTTTCATTATTTATCTGGACAGGATCTACTGTAGCAGTCCAGATCAAGAGTAAAGAGGCCATGTGATCTGGAGTAAAAGATATGGAGAACAAGTCCTATGAGGAGTGGCTTAAAGAGCTGGACATATTTAACCTGAAGAAGAGAAGGCTGAAAGGAGACATGATGGCCATGTATAAATATGTGAGGGAAAGCCATAGGGAGGGAGCAAGCTTGTTTTCTCCTGCCCTGGATGTGGAACAATGGCTTCAAACTATAGGAAAGGAGATTCCACCTGAACATTAGGAATATCTTCCTGACTGTGAGAGCCATTAAGCAGTGGAACTCACTGCCGTGGAGTGTGGTGGAGGCTCCTTCTTTGGAGGCTTTTAAGCAGAAGCTGGATGGTCATCTCTTGGGAGTGCTTTGAATGCGATTTTCCTGCTTCTTGGCAGGGTGTTGGACTGGATGGCCCATGAGGTCTCTTCCAACTCTATGATTCTATGATATAAGTACTAAATGTGATATTTGCTATGCAGTTCTTCATTGAGATACAAGAGCTCTAATTTCTAGCAGCTGTAATGCATATATGTGTATGAACAAGCATGCAGTGCCCTTTCTAAGAACTGCTATGGAAATAATTTTGTACATGATTTTTAGTGGTTTAATTTCTATAATGAACCAAATGCTTGGAGTGTTACTGTCAAGAGATGAGTTAAAAAACTTTAGTTTTAAAAGCTTCCAGAATAAATTGGAGAAGAAACACTAATAAAAGCCTTTGTGGTATTAGAAGTTGTGGGGTCCCCCAGGGGGCCATCCTCTCGCCCTTATTATTCAACATCTACATGCGCCCCCTGGCCCAGCTGGCCCGCGACTTTGGTCTGGAGTGTTATCAGTACGCTGATGACACCCAGCTTCTGCTGAGAATGGACAGCAGGCCAGATACCGTACCCGATTGTTTCCATCAATGCCTTGAAGCCGTGACTGGATGGCTGCGTGCCAGCCGGCTGAAGGTGAATCCATCGAAGACTGAGATCTTGTGGCCCAGTCGCCCTGGGCTGGATGAGTGCCGGTTGCCTACCCTGGATGGCGAGCAACTTAGCCCGTCACCCTTGGTTAAGAGCTTAGGTGTTAAACTGGACTCCTTGCTGACCATGGAGGCCCAGCTCTCCATGGTCAGCAAGGCATCGTTTTTCCACCTACAACAGGCTAGGCGACTGACCCTCTACCTGTCCAGGGATGACCTGGCCACGGTGATCCAAGCGACGGTCATCTTGAGACTGGACTACTGTAACGCCCTCTACGTTGGCCTTCCCTTGTCGACAATCCGGAAACTCAAGCTGGTGCAGAATGCCGCGGCTTGCTTGCTGGTGGGAGCACCAGTGAGGGAGCACATCACTCCCATCCTCCGGCAACTGCACTGGCTTCCCATCGAGTACCGGATTGCCTTCAAGGTGTTGGTTTTAACCTTTAAGGCCTTGTACGGTTTGGGGCCTGTGTACCTGAGGACTGCCTTTACCCGTATGTTCCCGAGATCACTGCGCTCGGAAGAGCCAAATTTGTTGGTTGTTCCATCGTCCTGCTCCTGCCATCTGTCCAGCACTAGACAGAGAGCTTTCTCTGCTGCGGCTCCAGTACTCTGGAATTCGCTCCCTGAGCACATTCGAGCGATCCCTGAACTCCTTCCCTTCCGAAGGGAATGTAAGACAGCTTTTTTCAGGCTAGCGTTTGGCTAAACCCAAATGTGATTGGCTTGTCCTGCCTCAGTTAAAGAATTGTAGACCCGTTCCACCTTGGTTATGTACCGTGTTTTTACTATCTGTTTTATTGTATGTTTTATTATATGCTTGCAATTGTGATCCGCCCCGAGCCTGAAGGGAGGAGCGGAATATAAAACCGAAGAAATAAATAAATAAATAGAATGCTGGACTTGGATTTGGGAGGTTCAAACCCATACTGAGCCATAAAACTGACCCATGGCTGGTCATACTCTGTCTCAGCATTATTGTGATGAGGATAAAGTGGGAAAGGAGGAGAGCCATGGAAACAGCCTTGATTTCAATGGAAGAAAGGCACATATTTCAAATCATGGATGTCAGTGTTCTTGATGGAACAAGAATTAATAGGAAACATGGGAAACGTGGTAGTTGCTGTTAGTGTAGCCAATATGGAAGTATGATGGTCTAGATTAGTACAAGGTTGCTTTTTGTGTTCCAGTTATAATAAACATTATGCTATTCTCCTTAAACAGTTTCTCTTTAGGCTTACAAAGTGATTTCCCCTCATTTTTCACCCTCATCCTTTTCAATTAAACTGGCACTTCAGAATTTTAAGAAGGATTTGGGAATGCTTTGAATGTCCCTGTAACTGACATTTAATGAGTTACTCTTTGCAATCCAGTGTGGATCTCTGAAGCACGTTAATGCTATTAACACATCAATGTGGAACAGCTTTGACTTTTAATGAGGGATGCAGAAATCTGTTCTCCTTTCTCCCGCATTGAAACTGTTTAAACTTGAAGTTGTTTACATCCAAAATATACAGTCTTTTCTTATTTGACACCTGCTGAATTTGATAGACAGAATATTTTGATGACTAGTTTGGGTCATTTCCCTGGGTTGGTTGATTAAGTCCAGTTTCTATCATAGCACCTTGTTCCCTAACAAGGTTGGTTTCTACTCATTAGGAAAGTGGCACCATTTTAACAAGGCATCTGCTTATTACCACTACGGTTTTCTAAGAGTAGATGCCAGTTTCCCTTGATAAAACATTCTCCATGGGGAAGGTTATATAAACCCCGATGCTGTTTACAGTGTCCAGTGTAAGCAACAATTTCCAATGAGAGCTGATGTTAAAAGAAGGCAGTGCAAATGAAGTGGAAAATTCATCGATAACCTTCTAATTGCCTATCAGTGTCCTGAGCTCTTTCAAGACCAACGCAAGCCAGTCACCTCCACATTGCCATTTTGATTATGTAATTATGAAAAAGTTTCTCTGCTACTTCTGTAAAAAGAAACCAGGCTGACCTATATTTTTTCTTGAAACCAAAATATAGACTCTACCAATTACAGGAGAGAATGTCAAAAGCCTACATTGTTCGGCATGACCTATAAAGATTCTTTCAGCATGATTCCTCAGACTGACTATGAAAAATGTGTCCCATACATGTCTTTTAGAAAGCAGTGGCTCAATGAGTAAAATCTTGTTTGTTTGGCTGCCTGAATGCCTCCAAATGTTGACTAGGAAGTCTGAGGAGCATTCCCCCCCCCCATGTTTTAATGTCACAGTGGGCCATTTTAGGCCCAGGACAGGCCCCTTTAAACAACAGGAAGTCGAGTTACTTCTAGTTCACTTGGGGCCCTTCCACACAGCCCTATATTCCAGAATATTAAGTCTGAAAATCCCACATTATCTGAGTGTGGATTCAGATAACCCAGTTCAAAGCAGATATTGTGGGATTTTTTTGCCGTGACATTCTGGGATATAGGGTTGTGTGGAAGGGCCCTTGGTTTAAAAAAAGTCCTCTCTTGGGCCTAAATTGGTCTGGACGTGGCTCAAAAATGTGATGAAAATGCCTCCCAAGTACCAGGGCATTTGGGCATATTTTGGGATATTTTGTTTTGGAATTTTTTTTAAAAAAAATGACCCTGAATCCACAAAAATGGTCCAAATGGCCACATGAAGCACTCTACCCGCTCCTGCTTTATAATCGCGCGGGGGGGGGGGGGCACATCTGGGCCAAAAAGCAATAATTCACTGCTCCTAGTAAGAGGACACCAGCCACAAGCATTAGTGGAGCTACATTCAGGTTGTTTTTGCTTTCTTCATAGAATTTAAAAAAATCTTTTGCTGATTCCATTTTTTTGGTCTGAATTATTCTGATTTATCAACCCAATGTGGAGAAATAAGAGAAAAAATTCCTGATGCTTTGTGCATATCTCTCTATCCTCCAGTCCTGTAACAATTTGCTCCTCTAATGAACAAGATTATAAATGAATTTGAGAGCAGAAGGATGACTGCCTGGGGGTGTCTTCGATTTTTCATGGCCATGCGGTGGCTCTTCTCCTGACCAAGGAATTAGAAGAAGCAGATATCAATAAATGCTGACTCCCAATAATGCACCCCTCCAGGGCAGCCTTGCTCTCTAACATTTGAGGAAAGTGTGTGTGTGCGTGCGTGCGTGCGTGCGTGCGTGTGTGTGTGTGTTGTGTGTTTGATTTCTAACTTATTCTTTTGGTGCATTGACAAAGAAAATAGGCAGATGGCAGCATACCCTTCGACTTTTGTGATTCGACTTCTCTGAAGCTCTCTTGGGTGACTGTGGGCTGGAGCTTAATATATGCTTTCCTGAAAACACATCACTTCATTTCTCTGCACAGTGTTGTTATCACACTAAGGATGGGGTGCGTGTCTTGTCTTCTAGCCACACAACACCCATCAATATTTCATGTAATTAATAGCAGGCCCTTGCGAAAACGCCTTTCTTGGGCAGGGAGTGGAAGGGTATCTGTTTATCGGCAATTCAGATGTGAGAAACAAATACAAAATGGGTTTGCTGGAAGTGATTTTACTCCTGTCAGCTTCCATTTTCATGCTGCATGTTCCAGCTTGGATACAGCCACATCTTGCTGAAATGGATTGTAAATTTACTTGGGAAGGAAATAACTCATAATAACAAATAAATATAAAGAATGGAACATTGAAAGTGACTGGGTAATGCCTTTGCTGTTGCAATACTCAAGAAGAGAGAAACATGCCAGGAGGTGGCAAAGCTATATTTATAGTCATGGACTCTAGGTCCTTTCTGTCCTGATTTCAGCCTTTCTCTCTCTACTTGAGGGATTTTCTGGGACACAAAACATGCAATGTAGACATACTGTTGGATTCATAGTGGTCGCTGGTGTGCAAGGTCAATTTAGTGACTCAAATTTGGAGTGTATTTTACTAGATTCATATAGTACACCAAGTGTGTGTGTCAAAGAGTTTGGCTACATGGGTCCAGGCATTGGCAATTTCAAGATGAGCTATTGCAAATGAGTCGTACGTGCAGTTTCCTTAAATCTGACCCAGAAGGCGAACCTGGTGCAAAATATAGTACTTTGGCCAGGCTTTGGAACGGGGTGATCAGCTGGCAGGACATACTGCCTCTTCTGAAAGAAATGTATTGACAGCTTACTTGCTACCAGCCCAAATCTAATGTTTTACTGTTAGGAAAAACAAAATCATAGAGTCAAAAGAGACTACAAGAGCCATCTCATCCAATTCCCCACCATGCAACAATATATCATCAAAGCATTCCTGACAGTTGAAAAATCTCCAGAGAATGAGACTCTACCACACTCGAAGGCAACATATTCCACTATTGAACATATCTTACATCTCTTCTTTGAAGGCTAGATGGCCATCTGTCAGAAGTGCTTTGATTGTGCTTTTCCTGCATGGCAGGTGTTGTGGTTGAGCAACCTGAGCCTGTAGTTGCTACAGGTAGTAATTGGGAAGAGGAGAGTTTGTCAGATATGTCCTTGGAAGAGGGAGGTTTGGGCGGGCCTCCTGCAGCTGGGAGAAAGAGGGCTGCAAGTGATGAGCATTTGGAAGAGGCAGAACATAGGAGGAAGTTCCGACAAATACTTAGGGAGCCTACCAGTGATGAGACCTTTGAGGGGTTTGACGTGGAGTTACCCTCAGAAGACAGTGATACTGTGCTGGACTCAGCACTGGTGCAAGATGTCAGGAATGTGTTAAATGCTGAGTCCAGCGAAAGTTCATTTTTTGGTTTTTCCAGTGATAATAGTTGGCCTAGTGGGAATGTGGAATTGGACTGGGGCGCTTTAACTGCAGAGCAAAGATGGGACAATTGGAGGAACACACCCAGGGCTGCAGCTGAGGGCACTAGGGCAGATTTGGGTGTGGAGTATGATGACTCTGATTTGTAAGGGTATAACAGTAAGGCTTGGGGATTTGGGAATCTGCGGTCGGCCAAGGTGTTGCTGTGGGTTGCTGGTTCCTGTATCTTGTGATTTTGTGGGTTCGTGTCCTGGTTCTTGATTCCCAGCAAGCTGTGAGTATTTGGGCTGTGTTCATGCTGGGTTCTGGGGGAGCTGTTATGGCAGCTCTAGCTGACATTGTTGCATGTTGGGGGGTTGGGACTTTAATGTGTGCTTTTATGTTTAGTGTCTGCCGCGTCCTGTTTGAACATTTCCTGTGTTGCTGTGAGTGTCTGGTACTGTATAGAGGGTGAAGGGGAGTTTGCTGTGGGTTGCGGGGGTTTTCATGTGTTTGTTTGCATACTCAGCTCCTGGAATGTGAAGCAATCCTTCTTTCCTTCTCTGGACGGGTCTTCTCATCACAGACTTTTTTTTTTGAACGCCGGATTGAGGCTATGTTGTGTTAAAAATAAACTGTATATATTTTTACTAGCTTGGTGTTGTCTTGCCATCTGTGGGAGTCGTGACAGCAGGGGTTAGGACTGGATGGCCCATGTGGTCTCTTTCAACTCTATGATTCTATTATTCTTCTCGTACCATCAGGCAGTTTCTCCTGATGTTGAGGTGGAATTTCATTTCCTATGGTCATGAACAGTTTGGAGCCTGGTTTCCTTGTTGTGTATCTTCAAGTAGTTTCTGACTTATGGTGATCTATCTTGGCAATATCTATTTAGGGGATGTAGTTGCCATTGCCTTCCTCTGAAGCTGATAGAGTGTGACCTACTCAAATTTACTTACTTGTTTCCATGAGTGCTTGAAGATTTGAAACCCTGGTTTCCTGATCCAAAACTCAAACCATCACATTATGCTGGCTCTATTAGAACCTTGTATTTATTTGACTTCAGGTAGTAAAATAATATCCCTGTATAAGATCTGGGTATTGTCACTATTGCTAAAGCTGTGTGCTGAGATGCTTTCATGTGTTTCCTATCCTTCTCCCTTTTTATTAGGGAAACACAATGAACAGCGTTAATTAATTTTATGTGTATTTCAGTGATAAATTCATTATAGTCAGGAAAATATGGGGAATAGGTTACTATGAGAGCTGGACCATAAGGAAGACTGAGCGAAAGAAGATAGATGCTTTTGAACTGTGGTGTTGGAGGAAAATTCTGAGAGTGTCTTGAACCGCAAGATCAAACCAGTCCATATTCCAGGAAATAAAGCCTGACTGCACACTGGAAGGAAGGATATTACAGGCAAAGAACAAGTATTTTGACCACATCATGAGAAGAGAGGAAAGCTTGGAGAAGAGAATGATGATGGGGAACATGAAAGGAAAAAAGAAGAGGAGCCGACCAAGGGCAAGGTGGATGGATGTTATCCTTGAAGTGACTGGCTTGACCTTGAAGGAGCTGGGGGTGGTGACAGCCAACAGGGAACCCTGTGGTGGGCTGGTCCATAAAGTCATGAAGAGTTGAAAACGACTCAATGAATAAACAACAGCAAACACATTGGTAGACGGAAACAATATTCAAGTGGACTTTTGATAAAACTAGAAAATTGGGCTGATAAAACAAATTCAATAAGATCAAATGCAAAATTACATTTAGGCCACAAAAACCAAATGCATAGTTATAGGATGGGGGATATATGGCTCAGCAGTACTGCATGGAAAAAGGACATGAGTCAGTGATGGGATGCTGCGGCAGAGAAGGTAAATGCTGTAGTGACCATCATTAGTAAAAACATGATTTCAAAGTTAAGGATAGTTCCACTACATTCTGCACTAATCAGTCCTTATCTGGAGTACTGCATTTATAGAAATAAATGTGCTTTATTTTTAAAGGGTTTGCTTTATTCTTAAAGGGGCATAGAAAAGTGGGAGAAAATTTATTTCATGAGAGATTGAAGGAGCAGGACGTATTTAGCTTGGTGAAGAGAAAATTAGGGGGTGACTTGATTGCCCTCTTTAAATATAACAAGAGGAGGGCACAAGCTGCTTCACTGCTGCTTCAGGGGCCAGAACAAGGTATAATGGTTTTAAGTTACAGGAAGGTGGATTCTGATTGAACTTTAGAAATAACATCTTGACAGTAAGAGCAGTTCAGCAATGGAATCAATCGCAGGAAAGTACAGGAAAGACAGGAGAGGGAAAAACGGTGGCGGTGTGGCCTTGTACATAAATGAAGAGCTAGAATCTCATGAATTAGAACTTCAAGAAAATTCAAACTCACCTACAGAAACATTGTGGGTAAAAATCCCAGGACAAAAAACTAATCTAGCATTAGGGATCTGCTATCGCCCTCCCAACCAAACTCCAGAGGCAGACTGCTATCTGGAAAATGAAATTAAACAGGCCTCAAAAAGCAATAAATTAGTCATAATGGGGGACTTCAACTATCCCCGAATAGATTGGCTAAATTCTTGTTCTACGCATGAAAGAGAGATAAGGTTCCTCGACATGCTAGCTGATTATTCCCTTGAGCAGATGGTCATGGAACCAACCAGGGGAAAGGGGATCCTGGACTTGGTGCTAACTAATGAACAAGATTTCATTCAAGATGTCCTTGTAACTGAGCCCATAGGTACCAGTGACCACAACACAATAACCTTCAACTTAAGTTTGGATAGCAAACTGTCAGTGAAAACTAACACAGAGACCTTAAATTTTCACAAAGGGAATTTCACCAAAATGAGAAAAATAGTAAAGAACAAACTAAAAGGAACAGTAAAAAAAATCAAATCCCTCCAAATGCTTGGAAACTGTTTAAAAATACTTTAAAACAAGCCGAACTAAAATGCATTCCTAAAATAAGAAAGAGGCCGGGAAAGTCCAAGAGGACATCGGCATGGCTTACAAATGAAGTAAAAGATGTGATTGGAAAGAAGAAAAACTCATTTAAGAAATGGAAGGCTCTTCCTACTGAGGAGAACAGAAAGGAACACAAGCTCTGGCAAACTAAATGCAAAGCAACCGTCAGGAAAGCCAAGAGAGATTTTGAGGCACATATAGCTAAGAACATTAAAAAAAATAACAAAAACTTCTTTAAGTACATCAGAAGCAGAAACCCAACTAGAAAAGCAGTTGGGCCACTTGACGAAAATGGTAAGAAAGGGACAATAAGTGAAGACAAGGGAGATTGCCGAGCGGCTAAACGACTTCTTTGCCTCCGTTTTCACACAGGAGGACAGACAACATATGCCTGCAGCTGAGTCAGTTTTTTCAGGAGGGAATTAAATGAATTAAACCAGATAGAGATAAACAAGGAAGATGTTCTCACATGCCTTACTAAACTAAATGTCAACAAATCACCAGGGCCAGATGGCATCCACCCCAGAGTTCTTAAGGAACTCAAGTGTGAAATTGCTGAAATTCTAGCCAAAATATATAACCTTTCTCTAAGATCAGGCACTGTACCCGAGGACTGGAGGGAGGCAAATGTAACTCCGATCTTCAAGAAAGGATCCAGGGGTGATCCAGGAAATTATAGGCCAGTTAGTCTAACCTCAGTTCCAGGCAAAGTGATGGAAACCATTATTAAAGAAAAATTACTAAGCACATAGAAGAACAGGCATTGCTGAAGGAAAATCAACATGGTTTCTGCAAAGGCAAATCATGTCTTACTAACTTGTTAGAATTCTTTGAGGGTGTAAATAAACACATAGATAAAGGGGACCCAGTCGATATTGTTTACCTTGACTTTCAAAAGGCTTTTGACAAAGTCCCTTACCAAAGGCTCTAAATAAGCTCTTCAGCCATGGAATCAGAGGACAGGTCTTGTCCTGGATTGGAACCTGGCTAAACTGTAGGAAACAAAGGGTGGTAATAAACGGACACTTCTCTGGGTGGAAAGAGGTGAGAAGTGGCGTACCCCAAGGTTCAGTTTTGGGTCCGTTACTTTTTAATTTATTCATTAATGACCTGGATGTAGGAGTAAATTGTGAGGTAGCAAAGTTTGCAGACGACACTAAATTGTTCAGGGTAGTTAAAAATGAAACTGATTGTAAAGAGCTCCAGAAAGACCTCTCGAAATTGAGTGAATGGGCAACAAAGTGGCAAATGCATTTTAACCTAAACAAGTGTAAAGTCATGCACATCGGGGCAAAAACCCCCAACTACACCTACAAATTGATGGGGTCAAAGCTTTCCGAGACAAACCAGGAAAGGGATCTTGGGGTTTTGGTGGACAGCTCAATGAAGATGTCAACCCAGTGCGCAGCAGCAGTGAAAAAAGCAAATTCTATGCTTGGCATGATCAGGAAGGGAATCGAAAATAGGTCGTCAAATGTTGTATTACCTCTCTACAAATCTATGGTGAGGCCACATCTGGAGTACTGTGTACAATTCTGGTCACCGCACCTCAAGAAGGATATAACGGAACTGGAAAAGGTACAGAAAAGGGCAACAAGAATGATCCAAGGGATGGAGCAGCTCCCTTACGAAATCAGGTTGCAACGCCTTGGTCTTTTCAGCCTTGAAAGACGGCGTTTAAGAGGTGACTTGATCGAAGTGTATAAAATCATGCATGGGATAGAAAAGGTGAATAGAGAAAAATATTTTCTCTGTCACACAACACTAGGACTAGGGGGCACTCCTAAAGCTCCAAGGTAGGAAAGTTAGGACTAATAAAGGGAAATATTTCTTCACCCAGAGGGTCATTGGGTTATGGAACTCACTTCCAGAGGAGGTTGTGACAGCGGTCAGCCTGGACAGCTTCAAGGCAGGATTAGACAGATTCATGGATACCAAGGGAATCAGTAGCTACTGAAATGGACATCCAAGTGCCACCTCTGTGTTGACGGAGGCAGGCAGGATTTCCCGGGTACTGGTTGTGGGGGTCGGGAGCAGGTGAGGGTTTTGCCCTCCTTTCTGCTAGAGATCCCTGTGTACAACTAGTGGGCCACTGTGTGACACAGAATGCTGGACTAGATGGGCTGAGGCCCGATTCAGCATGGCTCTTCTTATGTTCTTATGTTCTTATGCATAGAGACAGGGCCGTAGCCAGGATTTTGTTTCGGGGCTGAGTTTGGTTTGGGGGGCTGAGACTGGGTGGAAGAGGATCTACCCTAGCAAACCTTTTGTATTGTTATCCCAATAACCCCATGAATGTGGGATATAATGAGCATGGTGATCAGATCATGATATAAATGCACATAACAGTTTAAATAATGTACCAGTAAGGCCTTCTCGCGGACCACCCTGAGAATTTCGGGGGGGGGGGCTGATGCCCCCTTAGCCCCCCCCGGCTACATGCCTGCCTAGAGAGGTGATGGGGCTTCCTTTGCTAGATATCTTCAAAAAGAAGCTGAACAGCTACCCGTTGGTGATACTTTAGCTGAAAATCCTGAATTGAACAGGAGGTCGGGCTCAATGGGCCATGAGGCCACTTTCAACTTTCATTCTATGATATGAATATTTTATACTTTTATTATTCATTTCTTAAAATGTCCTTTGAGCCATCCTAAATCTCAAGGACAAAAATGTACATATATGAGTCAAGATGGTCTCCAAACAAAAGCATAGATTTTCTGCAGCTTGTTGCCATATTGATCTTGCCTTTTGCTCTTTAAAAATGACTGATCCCATCATTTTATACTTTCATTTCTAAAATGGAGACAGATTTCTCATGATAGAAACAGCCCTAAGGCAGCTGGTGCAAACTGAAAGGGAAATGGGATTTTAACTGTCATATCTGTCTCTGATCTGTCCTTCTGTGGCTCCCTACCCACCAACGATGTCAAAGCAAGGCTTAAATACAGCTGTCTTGAGAAGTCACAGCCCACCTTGGGGAGCAAGTGGTTAGGTTTTGCACACGGTTCAGCAAATGATGGATGATACTTCCAGAGGAGTTGGACTTTGGGTTGAGGTCATGTCTCTGACATTTGACAAGTCTGCAGAGTATCAGCTCTCTACTGCAATGTAATGATCTAGCTTCTTTGGAGGAAAGCAGCATGGAACAAAGTAATAGCAAAGCAGTTCGTATACTATTGTAGCAACAGCAAAATACTACAGAGGATAAGTCCTCTTAGTGCAATGTTGCAGAGCCTGGAACTGTTACGGTACTTTTGGGGCCTACGAACTTTATTGAATGTGGCAGGCAATAAAGGTAATGAACCTTTGGTGCCTGTTCCTTTCACACAACACCACAGACATCCCACTGCTGGTTTGTCTCCCCCTACCATGATTATACCATCCCTAGTTGTTGCCAGGTAAAACCTGACAATAGCCCCCAATCATGCAATGTTCCCATCACCTAACTTGGTGTGATGGGGCCCTTCTACTTCTGTGCTGGCATGCAGACAGGAAAGTGATGTCAGGGGATATCACTTCTCCCTCACTATTCCAAAGGTGTCCATTACCCCTTTATTTTATATTTTATAGTTATATTTACTCAATTTTTGTCTTCCAAAGCTAGAATTGTAAAAATTATCTAAAAATTTAAAAAAAATACAGAAGTGGGGGGGGGGGGATAGGGTTATAGTAGTAAATGTAGGTGCAACTGCAGGACCACAAGTTGTAGAATTGGCACAATTGCAGAACTGAAAATATGTATATCGAATGTGCTCAGTTCAGTATGTATCTAGAATGAGTGATAGTGCACTGTAGTAAAATAGCAGCCTCACATGATATAGTCCTACAGTTCCTGAAATCTTAAAATCATCATGGCCGCAAGCTTTGTGACTGGAGAATTGTAATATTTCCATGTTCTGCACTATCACATTGTCCTCTCAAGAGGGCTAGTCTTCACATTCAACAAAGTTAGGTGCCCGTTGTCAGATGCTGAGAAGCAGGAGGAGGCTGGATATCGCACATTATGCAAGCAGGCATAACGAAGTCCCATCACTGGTGCAAAAAACAATTCAACTGCTAGTCATGGCTGTTTTTGTCCAGGAAATATGGGAAATAAGGAAAATAAGGGAGTAGCATTAAATTATTTGACCCAGACATTAACTTGTTTTGGTTCTGCCTTTCTTTGAAGACTAATCTGACTGCTAAAACTCGGACAACTGGATAAAAACAACAACAGATCAGAAATAATAAAAATATGTCCTTTTCCTTCATCTGTTTAAATAATTATGTGGATGTTTTGCTGAAATGTGCTTACCTTTTGGAAGTGCACACCCATCCACAAGTCATGTCTTGCTGTTGGCGAGGCTTCACACAACACAAAAAGGTAACACATTCTTCTCTGCTGGAAGAATATACTCAAGTTAAACCAGAACTCAGGAGAGTTATCTTTTAAAAAATGACAACTCCCCGAATCCCCTTGGTGTGTGGTCAGTGACTTTGCTGGCTGAGGGATCTGAAACCCATCATCCAAGGAGGAACATTTCTAAGATTTTTCTTAAATACAAATTGTTTATATAATGCATAGTTTGCAGGAAGAAAGCAACAACCCAACATACACCCAGAAAGCAGTATGGTTGAAAATAGAATCATTAGCATATGGGAAATGTGTTATCCAGTGTGATTCAGAGTCCAAGGACTCTTGGAAATATTATGCTGGATTCAGACTAAGCTTTCAGAAATATAGAATTTAGGTCTATAGATGCTCACTTGAATGCAACCACAGGGTTGTATCTTGTATCTTTCCTTCCAGAGTTCCCTTTGCATTGCCAGTCTGTTTAACTTCTTGTATGAATTAGGCTATGATTAATCCAGCAGATTTTGAAATAATGACCACAGAATATTAAAAGGACTCAACAAGAGTCAAGGAAACACAAGGCTACACTTTTAGTTAAGTGCAACATCACTATAATCATCATCATAATTGTAAAGAAGGTCTTGCATAAAATGTGAATTTGAGAGATGGAGTGCAATAGAAAAAATGTTTCTATTATCTTTGAAGATAATGTCCTCTATTTTTGACAACTTGCTTTTCAATGGAAGCCCTGGTGGTGCAGTGGGTTAAGCCACTGAGCTGCTGAACTTGCTGACCGAAAGGAAAGGTTAGCAGTTCAAATCAGGTGAGTGGGATGAGCTCCCACTGTTAGCCCCACAGCAGTCACACAGTCACCAATACTGAATATGTACTTCCATGAGCACCCTAATTATCACACTTATCTCCACTCATGTAATTGTGTCAAATCACTGATCTCTTGTCTCGTTTTCTTGCTTCCACAAGACCTCCTAATCCTGCCTCTTACTTTCCTGTTGCTTCACAAATTTCAAAAATGATTTTTTTAAAAAAAACAAACAACAGCCATTGGTTACTTTTAAAACATTCAACATTTACTGTAAATTATAAAATAGGAATAGTGGTGGAGCAGTGAAAGAGTGTGAGAGGATGATAATAGTGCCCTCTGGAGTCACTTCGGTGGTGGCATGCCAGAATAGAAGCAGAATGGGCCCATCACACAAGATAAGCAACAGGAACTTTACGGGATTGCCAGCTGTTGATGGAGTTTGTCATTCAATAGCTGAGGATAGATTAATTGTGGGGTGAAAACAAACCGGCATCAGGCAATAGGGACTATCAACCCCCTCATACAAGAAAATCCTGAGTGTCTCTAGCAGGAGGCAGTTAGTCATACTAATTTGTATGTGGGCAAGTGGCTGACATAACTGAGCTGATCTTAACATTATTTAGTTGGATATTTCAGCCTCTTCTTTTGTTAGAAATACAATTGGTTTCAAAACTCGAACACTGCCATCATTTGGGAGAGAATATCATTTGAAAACAAGGCTTGGCCTATTCTTGAAGGCATTGGCTTCTGTACTTTTTTTTATAGCCCTGATTCATATGCTGCTGATGTACTATGTGATGGGGGAGGATTTCTCTGTCAAAAATAGGTTATCCTATTGCTCAGCTCCCCCTCCCTACATAGTAAATGCCTCTAAGCCTCCTACTGACTCCTTATTCTTAAAATGAGCACTGCAAGTTAATTTAAGAAGGTTATATTAAGGAGGAAGAGGAGGAGAAGAGAAGGAGGGGGAGGGGAGGAGAAGGAGGGAGGGAGAAAGGAAGGAAGGAAGGGAGGAGGGAGGGTGGGAAGGAGGGAGGGAGGGAGGGAGGGAGGAAGCATGTTTGACATTTTCTGGATCACCCAACTTCCTAATCAAGATTAGACAGGGAGAGGAGAAAATAGTTATATTGGAAAGGGGTACATTCAGATTCTACCAAGATTTTAACAGACAGGAAGGACAGGAATGGAAAAAATATTGTGCTCTGACCCTATTTCACTGAAATATATATTTGGGCCTTCAAAGTAATTTGCTTATTTTTTAAAATATTAAAACAATATAAAAAAAACTATTAATACAAAAAAATTCATCCTAAATATCGAAGGCTAATTTGCTCACATTTCTTCATTACTTGGCTATAATATGATGACTTGCATGTATCAGGCAATAAAAACTATGGTTAACTCTTTCATATATCCCTGTATCATTTAAATATGATGCTTTTTGCTCAGGGCAGTTCATCTTTTCATATGTCAGTCATTGAGGGTATAGTAATCCAGTGATTACAAAGAGAACCACCATTTTTCCCCATGGTTTCTGTGCCAGGGGCATAATCCTGGTATTGTGGAGGATGCTTGCCATTCTGATGTGGCAAAAAAACCCTGTTCAGAGCAGACAGGCATCTAATGCAGGGTTTTTCTGCAACTAGATAAAATGGATTTACTTGGTCAGATTTCTTGCCCTAGCAACTGCTTAGTACGAGGAGGAAATGTGTTCAAGAATAGTCTGTTAAGTCATGCAGCAAAATTCAAAATCTACAAAAGAGTGATATTGTTATTGGCCAACCAAAATGTACAAAATATATCATGCAAGCTTTTGAAGCTTATCTGGCTTCTTTATTAAGCAAAGATGTTTTTTTAAAAGCATAGCAGAGAAGAAGAATGGTGATCTTAGAGCAATATTCTCACTTTTTGTCTTAGTTGTTATTTTTGTTGTCAGTTAAGACAGTCTAGAGAGATAGTAATACAGGTAGAGATCATTTACCTCCTTGTAGGGACTGGGAGCAAAAGGCAATAAAAGATAGGTAATAACATTTCAGTTCCATTAGCAACAGAGCAGTAACTGCCCTGAAATCCAGGCTGCCCCTAAGCCACCTCTTTCTTAGGTGAAGAACACTGAATTTCTCAAGAGGATCCTGTATTATTACATCTGATACACACACGTACGCATGTCCACACATATATTTATACACAGGGGGGGGAGGGAGAGAGATTGGAGAAAGGATTGGCAGGACTAATATATAAACTGATGGACAAGGACAGTGAATAAAGAAAAATAAACTAAATGGCAAAGAGAAGGGCCACGGACAAGTCAAACAATAGAGAGCTTAATGAAGGGGACCAAAAATATTGAAATGGAAAAATATAAAGAATTGCAAATAAAGTTTGTATTAAAATGGTATAGGACCCCAGCCCAACTCTCATATATGATATAAGTCCAATATGTTGGCATTGTGGTACAAGCTAAGATTGGTATACCCATATGCCATGGGAATGTTCAAAGTAAAAAAGAAAGAGTTTTTAAAGAAAAAATGGAAAAAAATTTAAAACACCACTTAAAATGACTGTAGAACTTATGCTAATGGGAGTGTGAGAGAATAATAAGATTCATACAAAAGATCAAGAACTGATTAAAATGATGATTTTAGCAGAAAAAGTTAAAATAGCCTGGGGATGGAAAAACACCAAAAAAAATGGGCTATAGAAAATTGGAATAACTATATTTATGATCAGATCCAATCTGAAATAATAGCATATGTAGTTTGGGAGGATACACAGACAGATAAAACAGAAGCAAATTAAAAAAAATGGAAGACATATATAGAATGGATAGAAAGAGGCGAAGCCAATGTAAACATTGTACAGAAAATTAAGGAAATTGTGTGCATGATTACAGATAAAGATTTAGGATAAATATGTGGTCAGAGGGAAGGGTGATGGGGGTTGGGATTAGGAGCATTAACAACATCTGGAAAAAAAGCATTTAGGCACTCTATAGGTAAAATGTGCCAATTCTAGTCCAAATGAGACAGTTATGCCTTCATAACCCTCACTCCCACCCCACCTCACCCCAAAAATTAACACAAATAAATCCTTAAAGATTTAAGTTCCCTCTTGTTAAAGTTTCCCTTATTCAAGCAAAACTCAGGCTGGATCTATACTGCCATATCATCCAGTTTCAGAATGCAGATCAACTGCTTTGAATTGAATAATATGAGTCTACACTGCCATACAATCTAGTTCAATGCAGTTGATTTGCATTCAGAAACTGGATTATATGTAGATGGCAGTGTAGATGGGGGTCTCACTATCTTCAAATCCAAGAAGCATATTCAGGGGTAGCTGAGGTAGCCATGCATACAACAAAACCCAAAATTCGGCAGAGCACAATATCTTTAGTGACCAATCAAAACGCAGAAAATACAGAAAATGGGGAATGGGGGGGGGGGCTTTGTTTGTAAGGGCATTTCTTGTGAAGATGTTTCTTTTGTTTTATTTTAAAACCTCCAAACAGAAAATACCTTTCTGTATTTTAGTTGGCCAGTAAAGATTTCACTCTTTTTTAAAAAAATAAAATAAATAGAAGTGTGTTTTTGGTTTTAATATAATATTTTATTGCTTTATTGCTTTATTGTTCTATTACCTGTTTTTGTTGTTGTTTTGTATTCTGTGGTTTTTAACACTAGAATATTGTAAACTCTTTAGAAATGCATGTGTGATTCAGGTTTGAGGTGTTACTGTAACAGGAGTAGGTTTAGCATTTGTATGATCTGCTAATTATGGTAAATAACATATTAAAATCTCTCTTTCTCTCCCTTGTGTGCATGTGATTTTAATCAATAAAGTATAGGCAGAAGCGGAGCTATTCCTTATTTGTTCCATCTCCAGAACACAGTCCCAGTAGTTTTTCTTCTCCTGGTCAGAGTCTGAGACACCAAAAAAGTTCTGTTGGAGAGTTAACAGGCAAGACCAACTTGATTTCAGACAGGCAGGGGAAAGATTCGTTCTCCTTTCTCACCTGCTGCTTTTTCAACTTAAATTAAGCTTCCAAGTTAAGCTTGATGTCCTTCCATACAACCTACGATTAGGCACATAGGTGCTGCTGTTCACACAACTGATTAGGTCTTTTGTACTAAAGATGGGAAGCTGCAAGCACACTGTTAATGACTGTCATTTGTTGATTTTCACCCAGAGTTAAAGCCAAAACTATACAATACTTTAAAGCCATAACATGCAACTAGATCTGATTTTGTTATTCCTTTTTTGAAACTAAATAGGGAGTTGGGGGAGTGAACCTAGCTCTGATCAGGATAAAGAGGGGCTTTTAATGCTTTGCTCCCCTTTGTGGTCTTAGTCCAGGTGTGGGTTCCTGGGACCAACCTTTTGCAAAAGAACAACAGTCCCATTGGGACAAATGGTATTTTCAATCAGTCAGTCAGTGTCACGATGCAGGGTCTAGGCCCAGCCCCTTAATCACACACACAGAGACAGTAATCAGCTAACTATTTATTGAATAATAAGAAACAGGTGAAAAGGTAAATTGTCCATAAAAAGCATCAAAAAGTTCAATCCAAAAGGTAAAGAGTCCGTAAGTAAAATCCAAAGGCAAACGTGGCAAAGGCTCCGCAAAACTATGCGGATCAAGGACTTGGTCCGTGGCAAAGAACAAGGCAAAGTTCATGAACAACCCCAAGAAACTTCTTGGCAAGGCTTGAGCTGGCAACTTGGCTCCGTGGAACTCCGCTCGCTTCACTCCTCTTAGAATAGAAGTGGCCGAGCTACTGAGGATCCTTTCCCACGGATCCTATACTTAATCCCCTTGGCGAGGCCCCCGACACTCTAGGCTTCTGCGGTAATCTGTGCTACGGGATCTAGCGCTTCTCTGGCGCTCTAGGCTGCGGTGCCAATCCCTCCTGCTAGACTCAATGCTCCGTCTCCTATCAAAGCTCCGTCCTTGCCTCCCAGCACCTGCGTCACTATCTTCATGAGAGCCGAACTCCCTTTCAGCTTCCATGGGCTCATCCTCCACTGTTTCCCTGATCCTTTCCTGCGACTCGTAACCACCTGGTTTCTCATAATGATCAGAATCATCACTCTCAGGGTCAGCCTGAACTTCCCAGTTAGCATAGCCGTCAGGCCATTCATCATCCCAGGCCAAGCTCTCTGTGGGAGAGGAAGGCCCAGCTAACTCATCAGCCTCTTCCTCCAAGTCCTCATCAGCTGCAGCTGGCCCTAATGCAAGTGGGACCCCCGGTGCTGCCCCCTGCCCCCCAGGAACGAAGGGGAACTGGGTTGCTACAGTCAGTAGCCTTTATTTCGGTCAACAAACCATCGGCTAAGTCAGGTGAAAGTAGAACAATAGAATACAACATTTAAGAAATTAATAACATCACATTTGGGTTATGATTAATAAGAGCAAGTGTCACAGTTCGCTATCGGTTGAATGACTCTTTATCATTTAAAACAGGAACTGATTGCCAATTAATAATAAGTGTTCTGAGTACTCTTTGTTACACTCTTAGTGTTTACAGGTTATCAATGAAGCACTTGCGGCTTTTTGCCGCTGCAAAGAGAAATTTGGCCACCTGTTCCGTTACCCTTTTGTCAAGATCAGACAGTAAATAAGTACAGTACCAATTTAGGGTTCTTCCTGGCCATTTGGTGAGTAGAGGGATATTAACCTTAGTCTATCATCCCTGTAAATTGTGCAAATAAAAAGTACATGTATTACAGTTTCTATTTTACCCTCCCCGCAAGGGCAAACTCTGTATTCATAATCAGTCCCTTTGTATCTACCTTCTAGTATGGCTGATTTGAGGGCATTAAATCTGCCCCAATGGAAAGCAAGACGAAATTTTGGGATATTTAAATCTTCTAAGTATTTGGCACATCCCAAAGGATTAAATGTTAGGCCTAAATTTAGTGGAGAGCATGTGGAGCATGCCAGAGTCATTGAGGCCTGTTTGTCTATGTCACTGATTCGTTCTGCTAAGGTCTGCATTGTCTTTTTATGCTCAAGACTGCTCAGAATGTTCTCTGAGAGGCCCATCTGCCTAAGTTTCTGATTTAATGCTTTGATTCGGTGGGATTTAAAGAGGTCTTCTTGAATCAAATATGTATAGCCTGCTTCCGGCCCTTTGTACATACTCTCCATCCAGTATCCTAGGGCCCTTCTCCAAGCTAGTGATTCGAGAGAGGCTGTTCCTGATTCCAATCTTAAGACCGCAGATGGAACGCAATCGGGGACAGCAAATAGTTTTTTGAGAAACCCTGATTGAACTTGTTCTACTTTAGATGTGAAGCCTGTGATCCATACTGGAATTGCATATAGTAATTGGGCTGTTACCTTTGCTTGGAAGACCTTTGTTGCAGCTGGGATATACTGGCCACCTTTGGTATAGAAAAAGCAAATTATTGTTTTACTACTGGATAGAGTGTTTTGTACAGCTATTTTTTGGTGGCATCCCCAGGAAGCTGTGGCCTGAAAGGTAACCCCTAAATATTTAAAACTGGAGACTTGTTCTATTAAGTTCTTTCCTATGTACCAGTTATGCCTGGCCCGCTTATTTGAGAAGATCATAATTTTGGTTTTACTATAGTTGATCTTTAGCAGGTTTTTCTCACAGTATTGGTTGAATGCACTCAGCACTCGCTTGAGTCCTACCTTGGTGTAGGATATGAGGGCAGCATCATCTGCATAGAGCAAAAAGGGTATATTGCTGGATGAGATTTTAGGGGGATGTCCATTTGGTAGTGAGACATGAGTGGCCAGGACGTTCAGGTATAGATTAAACAGGATAGGGGCCAGGATGCACCCCTGGCGTACCCCTCTATTTACTGCTATTGGTTTTGAGAGATTGCCTTGTACACCACATCTTACTTGTGTTGAAGTGTTTGAATATAGGCTCTTAATCAGCCAGAGCAATCTTTTGTCAATTGTGGTCTTCTGCAATTTTTGCCATAGCAAATTCCTTGGAATTGAATCAAAGGCAGCTTTTAGATCGATAAAAGCAGTGAATAGTCCTTTGTATGGAGGAGTTTGGTATTTTTCTGCTAGGTGGCTTAACACGATACAGTGGTCTATAGTAGACCTTCCTTTTCTAAAACCTGCCTGTTCCTCACCTATTACTTTTTCTGAGTCTAACCAGTCTAGGAGCCTGCTATATTGATGACGAGCATAGAGTTTGCCCACCACCGAGAGTAAGCTGATGGGACGGTAATTCGCTGGATCGTTTTTGTCCCCTTTTTTGAATATTGGAATTAGAGTAGATTTTGACCAAGAAGCAGGAATTAAGGCTGTGCGGTTGATGTGTGTGAAAAGAGGGGCCAGGAAAGCCGTCCACCATGAGATGCTCCCCTTTGTGGTCTTAGTCCAGGTGTGGGTTCCTGGGACCAACCTTTTGCAAAAGAACAACAGTCCCATTGGGACAAATGGTATTTTCAATGAAAAAGGCAGTTCTGGGACCACAATAATCAGTATATTTGTCCCTCAGTATTCACTGAGGCTTGGTTTCAGGATCTACTGTGGATACTAACATCCACGGGTGCTTAAACCTATTTATATACAATTTATTTTTGTTATTTATTTGTTATTCGAATTTATATACCGCCACTCCTCGAAGGCTTGGAGCGGTTTACAAACAGAACAATAAAATTAATGGTAAATAACCACAAACACAACATATAACAATGGCATAGTAAAATGGTGTCCCCTATTTGATTTTTGGATTTTTAAAATTAAAGTCACATAATAATAATAATAATTTATCAATTGTTCTGTTTTTTTAAAAAAAATGTTTATTAGGTTTTTTAATACAGAAAAAGAGTCAAAAGGGGATGACTGGGATAGGGTACGTTTGGGGGGTGGGAAAGGGATCGGGAGGGAAAGGGGGGTAAGGGAAGGATTAAAAACATCACGAGCATGAAAAAACATACATTGTGCATAAAAGAAAAAGTTTTCGGGATTTTAAGAGACAAATCTGTTCTTATTCATTTTCAGTAGAACTCCCTGTGCTTATGTGTTCAGAACAGCTATTTCTTCATAACTGGTTTGTTCTTCTTTTTAAGCAGTTTACTTGCATATTACTCTATTAAAGAGAAGAGAGATAGAAAAAGCAAAATTTACTACCATCCAAACCTTCCGTTCCCCTTTTCTAAATCATATTTAAATCTAACTTCCATGTCTTTTTGCAGTATACCTGGAGGGGGGTCCAGTCCCATTTAGAGTCTGTCCCTTCCCTACTGAATTTTTTTTCCTTTAATCTTTCCGTTAAAAGTTCCATTTGGCAAGTGTCTATTACTTTGTTTATCCATTCTTTCTTGGAGGGGGCTTCCTTCGACTTCCAATATTTGGCAAAGGCTAGTTTTGCCGCTGTTGTCAGTAGTATAAAGAGCTTCCTTTCTTTAGGGGGGAGTTCCGAATCTACAATACCAAGTAGGAAACTTTCTGGTTTTATTTTGATCTTTTTTTGGATAATATTTTCTATTTCTTCTCTAATCATCTCCCAGTAGGCCTTGGCTCTCGGGCATAGCCACCATATATGGAAAAACGTACCGTGTGTCCCGTTACAGCACCAGCAGTTCGGCTTTGTTTTCTTATATATTATTGCTAATTTTGCTGGTGTTAGGTACCACCGGTACAATATCTTTAACCAGTTTTCCCTATATTTATAGCAGTGTGACACATTTATATTATATTTCCAAATCTTTTTCCAATCCTCTGGTTTTATTTTAAAACCTACATTTCTAGACCATTCCCTCATATAGTTTTTCTCATAATGTTTTTCATTTTCCCACTTTAGTAGGAGCTGATAGATTTTCGTTATCAATTTTTGATTCTTTCCCATGAGGATTTGTTCTAATTCCCCCTGTTGTGGTGCAAATCCCATTTTCTCATCTAGTTTAAATTTTTCTCTTATTTGAAAGTATGAGAACCACCCCAGTTCTCTACCCTCTTCTCTCAGCTGTTGTTTAGTTTTTAATTCGTAACTGGTATCAGTTTGAGTTATTAACTCTTTATATGTGAGCCATTTGTTTTCTCCTAACTGTCGAATTTGGAAAGCCTCATTCGGGGATATCCATAAAGGGGTTTTGCTTTGAATTTTATTTCTATATTTATTCCACACTTTCAGTAGTGGTTTCCTTATGTAATGGTCATTAAAATTTCTATCTATTTTTGCTTTTTCATACCAAATATAACCGTGTAGGCCAAATTTTAGGTCATGCCCCTCCACATTCAGGATTTGGCTATTTTCGAGTCTACCCCATTCTCTCAGCCAAGCGAGGCAATTCGCCTCAAAGTATAATTTGAGATTTGGGAGGCCTATGCCCCCTCTGTCTTTCGGTTCCTGGAGGGTTTTCATTTTCACCCTCGGTTTTTTCCCGCTCCATAAGAATTTGGTAATATCCCTATTCCAGAGGACAAAAACGATGGACTTGTATATTATCGGAAGTACTGAGAAAAGGAAATTAAACTTTGGTAAGACGTTCATTTTTATTGTGGCCACCCTACCAAGAAATGATAAATTTAATTTGGACCATCTATCTAGGTCTTTTTTTATTTCCCTCCATCTTAATTGGTAATTGTTCTTGAAGAGTTGTGAATTCCTAGTTGTTATATACACACCCAGGTATTTGATCTTGTCCACTATCTTCATTTCCAATTTTTTTGTAGGTCCTGTTAATCTTTTTCTGTCATGTTTTTGGTCATCATTTGGGTTTTTTCTCTATTGATTTTAAACCCGGCCACTTTCCCATAGTCCTCAATTTTTTCTATCCATTTTCCTAAGGTGTCTTTTGGATCTTCCACTACTAATGCTATATCATCAGCATATGCCAATATTTTAATGCTCTCATTTTTTATATTTAGCCCTTTTAGCTCTTTGTCTTGTCTGATATTGTCTAACAATATTTCTAAAATAAAAATAAACAATAGGGGGGAGAGCGGGCAACCTTGGCGGACACCTTTTTGGATTTTGATGTTTCCTGTTTTCTTTTGGTTTATTACCACTTTCGCCTGTTGTTTTTTGTATATGGCACCGATGGCATTAATTATCTGATGTCCTGCATCTATTTCCCTGAGTAAGGCATCCGTAAAGTCCCAGTTTGTCTTGTCAAATGCCTTCTCGGCATCTATAAAAACCAAGGCACTCTCCCTATCTATATTTTTACTATAAAACTCAATCACGTCTATTATTAATCTTATATTGGTTTTTAAGTATCGATTAGGTAGAAAGCCGTTTTGGTCTTTTTTAATCCATTTGCCCAGGAATCTTTTAAACCTTTCTGCTAAGATACTTGTAAAGATTTTGTAGTCACTATTTAGCATCGATATAGGCCTATAGCTTGAAGGACTGGCTGGGTCTTTACCCGGCTTCTCTATCACAATGATATTTGATTCTTGCCAGGAAGCCGGTATTATCCCTTTAGTCATTACGTTATTGAAAAGTTTTACCAATATATCTGCCATTTGTTCTTGGAATTCCTTATAATATTCCAACGGGTACCCATCTGGGCCTGCCGCTTTCCCATGTTTTCCCTTTTTTATTGCACTAATAATTTCTTCTTTTGATATTTCCTCGTTTAATATTTCCCTTTCCTTGTCGCTTATCCTATTTAACTTTCTGTCTCCTATGAATTTATGAATATCTGTCATTTTTATATCGTCTTTTTTATAAAGCTCGGAATAATAGTCCTCAAAGACTTTCCTTATCCCAGCCTCTGTGTTGTATTCTTTTTGTTCAGTGACTATCTTTTGAATGATGTTCCTTTTTCTCCTTTCCTTTAACTGCCAAGACAGAAGTTTTCCCGGTCTATTTGCAGACTCGAAGTATTTTTGATTAAGATATTTCAGATTTTTTTTCTATTTTTTCTAAGTCTAATATCTCTAGCTGTTTTTTTTAGGGTATCTAGTTTATTTTTATCTCTTTATTTTTTGGGTCCTTCTTAAGGTCCTTTTCTTGCTCTTCTATTTTTTTATATAACTCTTCGACGGCCTTTTGATATTTTTTTTCCATATTGATTGTTGTTTTAGGAAATAGCCTCTCATATATGCCTTTCCGGCGTCCCATATTACATCTATTTTTTCATTATCTTTACAGTTAATCTGAAAGAATTCTTTTAGTAATTTTTTACTTTCTTCTATTTTTTTTGGGTCCCTTAGAATCCTCATTGGAAATTTCCAATGGTATTCTGTTGTTGATTTCTTAATCTGCAGCATAATCGGACAGTGATCAGAGACAGTTCTCGGTAGTATCTTATTCTCTTATATCAGGTGGGTTAGGTTACCAGATGTTAAAATGTAGTCTATTCTAGACCAAGATCTGTGCCTATTTGAGAAATAGGTATAGTCTCTCTCTCTCAGGTGGTTCTCTCTCCAACTATCTCTCAAGTCCTACAAATCCTTCAACTCAAAAAAAGATTTTGGTAATCTACCTTTCCGTTGACCTCCTTTCTTATCTGCAGGGGATCTGTTGATTGTCGGGTTTATAACTCCGTTTAGGTCACCCAAAATTATAATATTGTCAAAATCCTTTTGGTGCTCTGTTATTTTCTTTTCTAATTCTTTGAAAAAATTTGAGTTGGCATCGTTCGGGGCGTATACATTACAAATTAATATTCTATCCGTTTCGTTTATGACCAAAATCCCAATATATCTACCTTCCTTATCCTTAAAAATCAATTTGGGTTTCAAAAGGCTATCTGCGTAGATTGCAACCCCTTTTTGCTTTTTCTCCGACGAGGCAATAAATGCCTCGCCTAAATCATCTCTTTTTAAGAAACGTTCCTCGGATTGTTTTATGTGCGTTTCTTGTATTGCTATAGTATTTGCCTTTTTCCTTTTTAGGTTATTAAAAATTCTTTTTCTTTTATTCCCACTATTAAGCCCGTTAACGTTCCAAGTAATGCACCTCCACATTCTTTAGTCCAGGTTTTGCGAGTCCTCCTCCTCCTCATCATCCTTTTGGTCATCTTGATCCTCCTCCTCCTCTGCGAGTTCTTCTTCCTCCCTTTCTTTTTCACGCGGCTGCTCCTCCGTTTCTTCCTCCGGGGCTTGTTCCGGTGTAATGGGTGTACTTTTCTGGGGTGAACGCTGCTTTGCTCGTCTCTCCTTTTCTAATTTTCCTTCCCTTCTTTCCTCTCTCTTTAGATCATCTCCATATCTTTTTAGAAACTCTTTGGCCTTTTCTGTTGTAGTAATCCAGTGTTGTCTCCCCTTGAAAGTAGTCATCGGCCCCTCAGTCCTTTGCCACCTAAATCTAACTTCATATCTCTTTAAAGTGTCTGTCAAAAAGAAATACTTTTTCCGTTTTTCTAAAACTTCACTAGGGGTTTCCTTCAGTATCAATACTTTTTTACCTTTATAGGTTCATGACTTACAGAACAATTAAAACACATAAACACTGCAAAAAAATCACAAATACACATATTAAAATGTGATTTAAAGGGTGAGGCCAGTTCTGTGCATGCTGCGCTCCACCAGAAAAATCCATTGCACAGACTCGAAGGACACATCCAACCTCCGAAAAAGCATCAATGCGCTTGTAGAAAGCGCGGGATGAGTCCTTCCTAAGAATCTTCATTCGCGAAGTAATGCCAGAGAGAGAGAGAGAGAGAGAAGCTACACACCAAAATCTATCTCTTTAAAATACATTTTAAAATACACAAAACAGAGATTAAACAAAGGGCACACATTTAAAATTCATGCTTAAAGACTGTCAGTGTGGGTCTGCCAGAAGAGATAGATCTTTAGATGGTTTTGAAATTCCGACAGCTCATTTAGCTGTTGGAGTTATTCTGACAGGTCTTTCCACAGTCTTGGAATGGCTGATGAAAAGGTTCTCTGGGTGGTAGTTGCCAGTCGGGTTCTGGTTGGTTGGATCATACGCCCCCCAGAAGACCAAAGTGTCTGGAGCAGATTGTATGGGAGAAGGTGATACATTAGGTAACCTGGACCCAAACCATATAGGGCAGTGGTTCTCAACCTGTGGGTCCCCAGATGTTTTGGCCTTCAACTCCCAGAAATTCTAACAGCTGATAAACTGGCTGGTATTTCTGGGACTTGTAGGCCAAAACACCTGGGGTCCCACAGGTTGAGAACCACTGATGTAGGGCTTTAAAGGTCAAAACTAACACTTTGTACTTTGCCTGGATACTACTTGGCAGCCAGTGGAGTGACTTTAGGACAGGTGTAATATGTTCACTCCTAGATGTTCCTGTGACCAATCTGGCTGCTGTATTTTAAACCAGCTGTAATTTCCAAATTTGGTACAATGGTTGCCTAATGTAAAACACATTGCAGAAGGCTAGCCTTGAGGTTACCAGAGCCTGAACTACCATCCAGTTCCTCCAAATCTAGGAAGGGGCACAACTGGCATATCAGCTGAAGCTGATAGTAAGCACTCCTGACCATTGCATCTACCTGAGCTAACATTTGGAGAGACAGATCCAGGAGCATTCCCAAGTGATGAACACAGTCTTTCAGGGGGAGTGTAATCCCACCCAGGACTGGTTGACACATGTATGATGGAATCTGTGGATACATAAGGCCGACTATACATGACATCCATTATTCTTAAGTCAAATTATTTCAATCAGAGTTTGGGGATACTTGTTGAAAGCACAGCCTTTATTCATAATGTGTTAACTTTTGGGGTGATTTCAGGCAATATTATTTCTTTTTTTATTATAATGATAAAGCCAAAATGTTCCAACACTCCTAATGTTTACCAGTCATTTCACAAATGTCACTGGGAGGTGAGTAGGAGTTTGCAATTTTCAGCCATTTTTCAGTCCCCCTCCCAAAAGTGATTAGTAAGATAACAAGTTATATCTTTTTCTCATACTATTTTCTAATAATGAATTATTTTTTGGATTCCAATAATTAATAAAATATATGAATAACTCTTTAAACAATGCTCCAACCTCTGCTTTGAACCTGAATATACAAAATGGGGACATCATGTATACCAGAATGATACCTGGAAAATACATTTGTGGCATGATCAATTGTGTACATTTGATTAAACCTTGTCTTGTTGAAAGTAAATACATTCAGTGGCCATATCTTCTCCCATATCAGATTCCAGATGTAGAAATGTGAGAGTACAGGGACATTAATTCAATTTTAAATATACTTTCCCAAAGAATAGTATTTCTTGCCGGAGAAAAAATCCCCCATCTATATTGTTCCACCCACACATCTTCCATAAATAGTTTTCCTCCCAGCATAGTCATTCTCCTTTCCTTCCACTGGCCATATGAAAGAACCATCTGCACAAATGGCTAGATGTAAATCCTGCCAGTTTACTTTTGGCGAAACAAAATGCACAGTCAGACATGTATTGCGACTTTCCTGTTCAAAGATGCTGGAAGGAGCCTTTGCTGTGTGACAGCAGATGCTGTCTTCATTGAATTCCCACATCCCCATACTAGATCCCTTGATTCCTAATGACAACCCTGTAGCTAGAGCTCTCCATCATTGCTCCCATATCAATCTCTGTGTGTATTTCATGCTATTGCCATAGTTTCCTCATCATGGCTCTGGCACTTCCGTCCCTTCATTGGCAGATTCACTCTATTACTTAATATGTGACTAAAACTGGTTCCCTTTATCAGCTCAATTTCTGCACTTGCATACGCATCCATGACTATGGCAGAAGGAGAAGCATCTGGTATATGATGAGCAGATTTTGGACCTATGACCATTTTAAAAGAACATTTTAATTGTTGATTCTTGGAGGGGGTGAATTGAAAAAGAGAATGATTCGAGATCATTTGTTATTTATTTTTACCCATCTCTTCAGCCAAAACAGCTGCAAAAACATCTTAGAAATATCAGGACTAAGACAATCCCTCTTTTCTCACTTATACCAGAAAAGGGATGGCCTAGAAAAGGTTCGTACTTCAAAGACTTGAGAAATGAAGAACACTGAATAGATTCCTCCAAAACGTTTGCTAAACCTATATTAAGATCAGAAACAAATCTTAGAGTGTATTCCTATAACTTTCCAGTTCTCAAATTGTTTTTCTTTTTCCATGAAGGAGAAATCCTGAATGGCTGATAAAGAAATATTTGCAGTACAAATATGTTTTTAATAACATAATATATACAGTGTTCCCTCACTTATTGCTGGGGTTTGGTTCCAGGACCTCCCACAGTAAGTGAAAAACCGCGATGTGGGGATACTCTATTTATTTTAATATTTGTACATTATTTTAGTACATGGGTGGGCAATTATTTTTTCCAAGGGGCCACATGAGAGCCAAAAAATATTATGGAGGGCCGCACCTAAAGGCTGAACTACAATCTACATAATATCAATTGAATTTCTTTAATAATAATAAAAAGGCACTAAATTACGTTTTTGATATATTAATAAGTCTGATAAGAGTATATGTTATGAGCAATGAAAAAGAGAGGTTGTCATAGGAAAAATGACATTTATTTCCTAAAATTTTACAAAATAATGGTTAACAAAATGTGAACATTTGTATAATGTGTGATTCATTATATCAGGGGCCAGGAACCTTTTTGACTCAGAGAGGCATAAAAGCAAAATATTTGGAAATTTATTTCAGTGACAGCCATATAATATATTTTAAGGCTGAATTCAACTAAATGTGAGTATATTAAGCCTCTGAATTTATTCATAATAATAATGATGATGATGATATTCATTCAGCCTCTGCTAATAATAATAATAACAACAGGTTCCTAGAATAGGAGGAGACCTCCAAGGGGCATCCAGTCCAACCTCCTTCTGCCAGGCCTATAACCCTGAATATTAAGGCAGAAAATCCCACAATATCTGCTTTGAACTGGGTTATCTGAGTCCATACTCATATAATCTGGTTTAAAGCAGATAACATGGTATTATATTCAGATGTGTGGAAAGGAAATCAGATAAGACAGGGACTTTCAGGCCTATAACCCTGAATATTAAGGAAAATCCCACAATTTTCTTTGAACTGGGTTACACAGGCCACACTAATAACACTGAGATATTAGATGGCAGATAAAATTTTCCACAATATAACACTGAATATTGAAAAATCTGGGTTATCTGAGTCCACACTCATATAATTTGGTTTACCGCAGATAACATGGGATTTTATTCAGATGTGTGGAAAGGAAATCAGATAAGACAGGGACTTTCCACACAGGCCTATAACACTGAATATTAAGGCATAATATTCATTAAGCCTCTGCTGATAATAATAATAATAACAACAACAATGGATTGTTAAAGAGGAAACCTCCAAGGGCCATCTAGTCCAACCTCCTTCTGCCATAAGGGAAAAACACAATCAAGGCACTCCTCACAGATGGCCATTCAGCCAATAATAATAATAATAACAACAATCAGGAGGCCACTTGGTTGAGGTAGGCAGGATTTCCCCTCACAGATGGCCATTCAGCCAATAATAATAACAACAACAACAGGTTCCTAAAGTAGGAGGAGACCTCCAAGGGCCATCCAGTCCAACCTCCTTTTGCCATAAGGGAAAAACACAAAGCATTCCTTACAGATGGCCATTCAGCCATCTTGAACCAAACTTGGCACACTGAACTCTCATGAGACCAACAGAAAGTACTGAAAGGGTTTGCCAGGCATTTTCCTTGAGTTTGGGAGTTTTCGTTCTCCTACATCCAGAGAGCACTATGAACTCAAATGATGGATCAGGACCAAACTTGGCATGAATCCTCAATTTGCCCAAAGAGGCAGAAGAGGAGGAAGTTGGGAAGGGAATGGATGTGCCCCCCCCCACGCGCGCTCCGGCCTTGGCCCTGCCCCTTTCCTGCTCTGACCCCACCCTCTCTCCCTCGATGCACTCTCGCTCCTTCCCTCTTCTGTTCAGGTGGTGAAAGGGGGAAGGAATGAAAGGGGGAAAGAGAGAGGGAGGGAAAGAAGGAAGGAAACAGGAAGACAGGAAAGAGTGCCGAGGCAAGATGGAGGGGGAGTGCACAAGGACGAAGTGAAGGGAGGAGGAGGGTGAACACATACACACACACACACTCACACACTTTATTTGCCGTCTACCCTTCTGCCCCCTCCCTTCCCTTCCCCTTCGCTTGCCTGCCTGCCTGCTTCTTCACGTTTGTAGCTGCCCCAATGGGAGTTCGCCTCCCTCTCTTCAGAACGAATCCGTGAGGGAGCCAAAGGCCGGACAGTATCAGCTGCCAGGCCGGATCCGGCCTGCGGGCCATAGGTTGCCCACCCCTGTTTTAGTAGTTATACACTATTTTAAGTCTTTATAAACTTAAAATAAAGTGAAGGAAAGGAAGGAAAGGCCCTTCAAGGCTGGAGGGAGGATTGAGGAGGGATAGTGCCTTGGAGAGCGGCGGTGGCAAAACTCCATAAAACAGTGAAAATACCATGATATATATTTAAATTAATATTTTTTTGAAATCTGCAAAACAGCAAGTCTACAATAATTGAACCACAAAATAGTGAGGGAACACTGTAGTTCATTTTTCATTCTTGTAAATTAATGTTTTAGTGGCATCTTTTAAAATTATTATAAGCCACACTGAACACACAACGTGGGTTGAAAACCGCAGTGCCTACCTCTGAATATAAGAGAAACATGATAAGGTAATGCCATCCACAAACACCCCACTAGCAACTGTATATGAACAAGAACCAATATACTAATAATTATCACATAATTGAATAATGTAGAAATATCCATATAGATACATAAAGATAGAGATATCCACCCATCCTGCAAATAAATATCTTTCTGTTGAGGCTATCGGACCATAAAAGTGATTTTTGTATTCTAAGTAGAGCCTCCATTTGTTAAAGCCCTACTGAGATCCTTGGCTTGAAAGAGTAGATCTTGTTTTCAACATTAATGTATATCTTGTTTATTTTCAGACTATATATCAACTTCATATGGATAATTTCTGTGGTAATTACTGAAATTACAAGTTTGTATTTGGAAGGGTTTATAAATATTTATATTTGGAGACTATAAAGAGGACACTCATATATACATAAATTCATTGAATTTATTTCACAAAAATGATGCTAGAATTTTCTTGTAGTATTTGATTTAGTCATGGCGGCCACATGACCTTGGAGGTGTCTACAGTCAATGCTGGCTCTTCGGCTTAGAAATGGAGATGAGCAACCAACCCTCAGAGTCGGACACAACTGGACTTAATGTCAGGGGAAAACCTTTACCTTTACTTATGTCTCCAGGTTATTACACAGCAAATTATTTGAGAACTCTAATATCTAAATGGTTGTTTTGTGGAAGGTAGAGTGAACTTCTCTAGAGACTTGAAAATGAATAAATTCAAAATACAAATGATTTCACCAAACATCCTGACAAGAGCTGTTTAATAATAGAATAGACCATCAAAGTTTGTTTCATACTCTGTTATCTTGGGTTGATACAAAAGCTGAGACCTAGCTACCATCCAAAAATTGCTGATTCACCATGTAGCAAGCAGGTGCTTTTCCCATGCATGGTATTGGATATGGTGACAGTTGCTATCTCATTCAGCTCTGTGACTCTATGTTGATTTGTAAGCCATTATTATCCCACTTTACTCTCTCAAATAACAACTTTAGAGAACAAATGGGATATAAATGTGATTAAGCTAACAATCAATTGTTAGCCTTCTCCTTTGTGAATCCTTATTAATATCCAAGATGAGTACCTGTGATCCACAAGCCATACAAGCTGCCCTGATGGCTGCCTTCTGATTACCCTGATGCTGGTTTTGCTGCTGGGAATGCAAATGTCTAACTCTTTAGCTACATTCCCACACCACAGTTCTAGCTTCATTCAAATTCATAGGAGAAACCTACTCTCCCACCCACAAGATGTTGTTTGTATTTTTGCTCTTGATTTGTTTTCTTAACAAGATGGAACATTTAGACATATGGCCATCGATTGTGTGAGAAAGAGAGAAGACTGATGAGTATAACGATGCCGAGCATTGCTCTGCTGTGCACGCATGCATGGAGCGCAGGGGAAGACAGACTCCATAATTCACAGAGCATTAATATTCATGTTTAACTCCACCTAACCCCATGCAAATAATTAGAAATAAAACTGCTTTATACAGCTTCCTAGAACCCCTTTGTTCACCCAAAGACAAAAATCATGTAGAATTCAGTATGGCTTAACATTAATATCCTGTTTATTGCTACACATTCATATGATAAAAGCACTCACGGGGAATTTCAGGTGGCTGCAACCTCAGCCATTAGATCAAAAGGGCCAACATTTAATATCTACTAGGCCATATAGCCCAAAAAAACCTACAACAACCCAGTTATATTTTATTCCAGCATATTTCATCAAAGAAATTTCTTCTGAGAGCAGAAGACTCATTTAGGAGCATCGTTACTAAAAATGTCAAAGAATATTCTTCTTTTTTAAGTGTCAGGAAACCTTGAGAAGAAGAGTCCTGAATTGAGACATTTCACAGTTTGGGGCTTATTCTCCACAAAATTCACACATGCTATTTGTGTATAGAAAATGGCATTTTATATGAAGGAAATAATATTTCCTGTGCAGAAATACCTGCATTTACTGAAGTCTAATGCGCCATCCAATCTAACACACACCTCAATTTATAAAACCTTGAAACCAAAAAAAGTATTTGCTGCCAAATGTAATGTGCAGCAGCAAAAAGTGCACTCTTTGTAATTTGGCCAAAAAAGGTATGCATTACAGTGGCTGCATACATATAAATCCTTTTTTTTATAAACAAAAGTGTTACAAAATCAATGCTTCCACCAAAGGAAAGTAAAATCTTGAAATGCATTTATGCTGTAGAATGAATCCACTTTAACTGCCCTGGCTCAATGCTTTAGGGACATGAGGACTGTAATTTGGGATCATGGGGCTGCCAAAGAATGCTGAGGCCTCACCAAACTACAACTCCCGACATTACATAGCATTGAGCCATGACAATTAAATTAGAGATGACATCCCTCAAACAGGAGCTCCATGTGTTCCTGAAGTGTTCCACTTTTGCTTTGACTCAGCACTAAAACTATCATATTACTAGAATCTAATGCACATCCTAATTTTGCATAGGTAATTTAGCCAAAAAGATGAGCATTAAATGCAAGTAAACACAGTATTAGTTTTCTGTGCTGAAAATGCTTTTTTTCTGCAAAAAAATGGGAGGGGGGAGAGTTGCACAAAAACATCACATGTAAGCAGAATAGGTTATCATGTACAGTGTTTCTCAAACTCTGCCCCTCCAAGTGTTTTGGACACCAGCTGCCAGAAGTCCCAGCTGTTAGGAATAGTGGGAACTGAAGTCCAAAACACCTGGAGGAGCAAAGTTTGAGAAACACTGCTCAAGTACAATACTTTCCGTGCAAAAAAACCAGGCTGAACTCCTGCATTGGAAGACATAGTTATAATAATGGAATCCTGTCACTAAAGCTACATCCCCCAATACAAATCTCCTCCAAAATGTTCTGATGAAGTCCGACGAAGCCCCTTCAACACATACATTTCTGAGGTGCTGGAGAGCAGAGTAGTGAGTGAAGAAGCATCATCCCCTCTCCTAGCATCAAGGTACTTTGTAACAGATAGCTGCATCAGAGGGACCCTTGTGGCTTCCAGGACAAGGTGCATTGTGGCCAGGATAAAGCTGGAATTCTTTATACTACAGTACAGATACAGTAAATACTAAAAAAGCTGCCAGTATATTGAATATGATTTTTAACTGAAGTCCCAAAATTTGAACAGTGTGAAAATCCCCCTCAAATGATCAGTTTTAAGAATCTATTTATTTATTTACATCATTTATATTCCACCCTTCTCACCCCGCAGGGGACCCAAGGCGGACCACAATGCACATACACAGGCAAACATTCAATGCCATAGACAAACAACATACAACATACAAACAGACAACGAGCTACACAATTGGTCGAGAGCTCACCCTGACCCGGGCAGGCCTCGAACTCATGACCTTCTGGTCAGTGGAGATCTTATGCAGCTGACTCCCAGCCAGCTGCGCCACATTCCCGGTGAATCTAGAAATGTTAGTCAAAAATTCAACACAAAACAACTGGGTCAACTCATCCATAGGTTAATATAAACACTAAATCTCAACTCTCATCAAAAAGGAGCCATTTCCTTCTCTGAATAGATTAGCAAAAGATGAACCATGATGCCACGAGGGGTTGACCTCATATGGTTACTCAAGGTTGGTGTTGTGGCTTCCTCTACAATTAAAATGTTACCCAAACACTGCTGCCAATTGAATAATGCCATTAATGAAAATTAAGCAGAATTATCCAAATTGGGGGTAAAGTGTGTGTGTGTGTGGGGGGGGGGGTTACTCCTCCCCTTTCTCTCAGAAAGAAAGGAGATACACTGCTCTGCAGGCCATTGCCACTGCAATGTCTGAAAATGTATGTTGTTTGCTGAAACAGCAATGAGAAAACGAATTTTGTTGTGAAGCTCTACCATGTCCAGTATGTCTTGCATTATTGTTTCATCCTGGCTAGGTCTGTTGAGAGCTGTTGGGGGGTTGGGAGGGCAGGGATGAATGTCTGTTCCTCATGGACTCACCAAATCATTTGCATTAGGTTTCCATGCATGTAACTCATGGAAGGTCTTATGATCTGTGAGATTCACTGAATTATCATATTTTACTGGATTATCTAGTTACATGAAAGACGCAAGGCAATTATAGCAATTTCATGCATATGCCCTCAACAGAATGCCATTTCAGAGGCATTTGATTTCTCATTTTTCCACATCATATAGGTTTTGCCCTTTCTGTGAAACTCCAAGTGAAAGTATCGGAAATGATGCAAACCAATGGTCTGGTGCATTTCAGAAAGATGCATATTTTAAAATAAACAATTTTTTTCTAATATGTTTTTCCCGAAATGGCAAAATGGCTGGCTTGACCTTTCTAACAAACCAATGAGCAAGTGGCTCACTGCAAATATAGACTCCATGTATGAATGCATGACTGGATGAGGCAATCAATATATGCTCATTCAGCTGAGTGGCCTTTGGGCAGGATACCTTCTTGTATCCCTCTCTACTTCATTCTTCCTGCTTGCCCTTTAGTGAAGGAAGGGCTGAAAAGCAACAAAGCAACACATTTTTTTGGATTGATGCAGGACATCTAATCCATCCATACAGTCATATATTTATATGTAAGGATTTATCACTTTTTATAACTTGCTTATGGAAAAGAAATTAAGAGATATGGGTAATGAAGTTATTGCTAGTTTTTATTGCATTTACAAATCAGGCTTCAGTATTTGTTTCTTTCAGCAAATATCCTGATTGAATTTAAATCTCTGAAGACCTTTCTGGATGTTAATTGCACTTCCTGTAATTGCTAATTTTATCATTCTCAATTGGTAATTCACTGGTGACCAGCAATATAATTCTTTATCGAAGAGGTAGCTGATACAGCAACTTAGATCTGGAATGAGACTTGTGCAAACCACTCATGCAACTGAACAATTTTTGCTGTGTGTATCAGTGTACGGCAATTATAAGAGGCAATGGCTGAGATCCTTCACAAGAGTTGTCTAAATCTCTGTAAGCAGAACTAAGAACTGATTGTTCTACATGAATCTTGTGTAAGACAGCATTGTTTTAGGCACAATCACATGTGCAACTGAACGTGAAAGCAAATGCACAGCAAAAATGAGTACTATCATATATTCCTGGAAAAGCAGACAGATAAGCATTAGTCAAAAATACATTTGTATGTACACTGACAATGCATAGGTAGTTTCTGCAACAAATGAAATGTGGAAATTGTGCATTGGACAAAAATATACTTTTCATTCTATATGATAGCATACATATGTGTAAGATATCTGTAAGACCCCAACAGGATTTCAGCCTATGTGTATGATTATTTTGAAAAGTTAAAAAAATCAAGTCAGACTTGCAGAGGATCTTTACACAGCAACAGCATCAAATTTAAACTTGGGAGAATAGTGTTTCCTGAAGTACAAACCTGTAATAGGCAACTGGATGCCCTTCAAATGGAGCCACAGCCAGCATGACTAGTGCTTTCGTGACCCTGTTTTGCCCTGTTTTGCTGCCTTCATGTGTGGCTTTTATGAGGTCTGCTGTACACCATCATACAACGCACTACAGGCTCTGCCCATTTTCCTCCCAAAGTGGTGGTGCAGCAGGTTAAACCACTGAGCTGTTGAACTTTCTGTCCGAAAGGTTCACGGTTTGAATCCAGGGAGCAGGATGAGTTCCCGCTGTTAACCCCAGCTTTTGCCAACCTAGCAGTTCGAAAACATGCAAATGTGAGTAGATCAATAGGTAATGACGTTCCTTGCAGTCAGGGCCATAGCCAGGCTTTTGATTCGGGGGCTGAGTTTGGTTCGGGGCTGAGACTGGGTGGAAGAGGGTCTACCCTAGCAAACCTTTTGTATTGTTATCCCAATAACCCCATTAATGTGGGATATAATGAGCATGGTGATCAGATCATGATATGAATAAACATAACAGTTTAAATAATGTACGAGTAAGGCCTTTTCACGGACCACCCTGAGAATTTGGGGGGGGGGGGCTGAAGCCCCCTTAGCCCCCCCCCTGGCTACATGCCTGCTTGCAGTCATGCTGGCCACATGTCCTTGGAGGTGTCTATGGACTTAGAAATGGAGATGAGTACCACCCCCTAGAGTCGGACACAACTAGACTTAATGTCAGGGGAAACCTTTACTGTTTATGGGGAAGAAAGCATCCTGTGGCTAGCTCTGAAAGAGCTACCTGCACTTTTGGCCCCAAAAGCCTGTGTGATGGCAGAAAGTGTGGCAGGGCAAAGTGTGTTGCCATGCATTCCCACTCTTTCTGCCAAGTGATGGGAGTGGGAAAGAATGTCAATGCACCCTTTTCTGTCCTCCATGTGTGATGAGGAGAGGAGGGAGGGTGCAGGGGCGCTAGGAGTCACTCTGCTTGCATTCGCTTTTGCCAGTGAAAGCTGGCAAGATAGAATAGCCCAGCTGGGCTGTGTGACAAGGTCCTAAGATTCTAAGAACTGCAACCCAAAACACATTGAAGGCACTCTCCAAGTTTCTGATGCATAAAACAAAAAATAGCAATCCTGACATACACACATGACAGTAGAGAGCTGTTCAAACTTTTTTTAAACTATCAGGACATCTCTTCATGTGTTATATGCCACATTCAAACTGCTGTTCTAAACCACTGCTTTTTAAAGGGGTCCCATTTGCTAAATGTTGGGGTCACACAAATGGCAACAGTAAAAAAAATCTGTCCGCAACAACCTGCAGCGTTTACAATAGACGCTGCAGAAAATGCTTCAGCTATACTCCACAAAAAGGGAAATCAGCTTGTTTAGTAAGCCTCATAAATCCTGATTTATTAAGAAATGTTTCATTTTGAACCTATTTTATATAGCTATATACTTGAGGTCATATAAAAACTTCTCAGGGGAAAGGGAATATGAGTGATTTTAAAAAAAACAAAAAAACCCTGCTCTAGACAATTTTAGTCCAAACTGAATTATAAAAGGACAGGTGGGATTTAACTGGCTACTCAGGTCACTTGACCACTGCTGCACTGAGAGCTGTAGTACCTCCACTTACAAGTGGCAGTGGGGATGCCATGTGAGGATTTAGTGTAGCATTTTCTTCTTTTCAGCCTGACTTGCTGATAGTGTAATGAACCCTGATCATTGCTCATTGCTTTCCCATTTGAAACCTTATACATGAGGTTTTTAGAATTTTATGTGATAATGTCCTTAGTCCCTTTTTTTGAACTGCAATAGAATAAGGTGTCTTAATATGATCAAAAAGGGAACAGGGACTGACTGTCCATTTGTGATATCCTTCAAGACCTAACAGAGGGTTTAAACTACATTGCTCAATAAATAAACCCATAAACACATTCTTGTAAACTTAGGTATGCACTGAGTCACGAGAACCCATTCCTTGTTCTGCCAATAGGAATTATAGCATTGTTCCTTTCTGATTGTGTGTGAAGGAAAGAAAAAAAACCATCCTTTATCGACTAATTCAGTCACACCTCAGAACCTGAATTGCTATTTCCAGGCACCTAGGAATCTTACACAGAAATGTCAGACTGAAAAATGTCACGCTTTTCCCAAGGAAAAAAAACCCTATACCATCTGATTCAATGAAGTTATTTTTAAGGACATATGAACTGAAAACTCACCTGAGCATTTCTCTGCATCACCTCTGACACCTGCTGCCAGGTTTCATAGCTATTAAAGTGATGCCTTTTATTTTTCAGAGTTCTGTTATTTTGTGTGTTGTCAAATTTCCGAGAATAGAATGGAATTCAAAAATTAATGTATTGGAAGGAAAAATCAAGTTTTTCTGTAATCTTTAAAAAGGGGAAAGTAGCTACAACAATGGTATTATAATAATTACACTGTGGTGGTATTGCCGTTAAGGCATTGGCAGTTAGTCTATGTAGTGACCATCACATTGGATCTGAGTCCTAGAGATAAAAGCTTAAACATTGCTATGAAGCAAATAAAATCTCCCAAACTAGCTAAATTTTTGAAGGCATGCTCTGGATGAGAGAATCAGAAGCAATACTGTCCTGAACAGAATTTCTTGTTTGCTACTTTGATAACAAGTTTGAGAAATCAACCTTGGTAAATGCTGAGGTTTAAATCAAGGGTCAGCAGGACATGACCCCAACACTTGTCCATCTGGACTCAGTCCTGAAATCTCATTCTAAAACAAATATTAAAAAAATTATTTATGTATTTATTATTTCAACTTGTATACCGCCACTCCCCGAAGGCTCGGAGTGGTTTACAAATATCCAAGGAACAAAATACATAAAATACAATTAAAACACAAAAACCTAATCAGCACGATCCGAATGTTTGCTGAAAAAGAAATATTTTGTATGCCCTCCGGAAAGAAGGTAAGCTTCGGATGGCTCGTGTTTCTATCAGCAAAGCATTCCACAGATATGGAGCCACAATCATGAAGGCTCCGCGCCTAGTGCTCGATAAATGAAAGGTCCAAATATTAGGGACTTCGAGCAAATTTTGGTCCTCAGACTGAAGTGATCTCTGTATGCTTTTCCTTTATCTGCAAAGTGTAATTCTTTCTCCCACACTCAACCTTGCCAAGTCATAATTGTTCCCCATGGAAGTGACATAAAGGCAAAATGGCAGAATTCAGATTTGGCTTCTTGAATTTAGAAATGTTTCAAACGTTTGAAATTTGGCTTGGAGGGATGCGTCTAAAGGTAAGTCTATCTCCACTGCTGCATCTTTTTGTTTGTTTCTCTTGACCTCGTGATTATTAATAGTAAAATAATTTTCTCAGCATGTTTTGTTCAGAGTAGGTCAAGATCCTACATGTGTGCAGCTCTACATTCACTTCCCAGGATTACTTCTGGAAACTTCAGGAACAAAAATTCTCATTGATGAATCACAATAACACAACTTTTATCTAGGAATTCCAGTGTATTTGTAATCCATAAAAGCATGTCCTTGTATAAACAGGGGACTTTATGCAGCCCATTGATCACCTGCTAGCTGGTTCTGATACACACCTTTTAAAAAAGAAAGACTCTTCTGCTAGCTGTGCCAAATGTAAGTGGGGAGCCCCAATGTGTTTTCTTTTTTTAAAAAAAAAAAAATAAAAATTTAGACAGGTGATATAGGCTTCTGAAAACAAAAATGCAAATGTGGATTTTAAAAAATCAAAATAATGAAAGTTCCCAGTTACACAGGGAATTAATTGGAGTGCGGGATATAGGAGGGTTGCTCCCTGATATGAATTCTTCCCACCTCAAATAATTTTAATGAAAATTTCTAGCATTGCAAAGAGTGAAAAACTGAAGGTTCACTTTAGAGTTGCTATAAGTTGGAAACTACGGTACTTGAAGGCATAACAACAGTGTATGTTTATGCCATCCTTGGGTCTGACTTATTTTTTGTCCCTTTGTTTTCTGCCTCATCTCTGTTAACTCATCAGGCCAACTGTTGATACAATGGCCCCGTCTTAAAGGCTTCTGGAGCTCTCATTGGATTGGGAGGTGATTAGCTGGCCCTGATTGTTTCCTGTCTGGAATAGCCCTGTTTTCTGAATGTTCCTCTTTATTTACTGTCCTTAAAAATGCAATCCTATGGTCTTGTAAACATGTCTTAAAGGTCTAAGAAGGAGCAGATTTTTCCCTTTAGTCATTTGATAAAAATCTATTCTCAAAGGAAGATAATGTTGCATCCATTCAATTATGACCCTAAACTCCCAAGTTTAAACTCTCTTCACATAGAAGAGTTTCAAGTATCACCACTCATTGCCAGGTATGTTTGAACCCTACAAAGGCAATATGCAATTGCAGCTCTTTTCAAAACAGTTTCCAACATCATGAAACTGAAGAGAGAGAAATTTCACAGTTAATTCCCATACGAGTAATTCCCAATATAATCATAGAAATGACATTTGAGAGAAATCAACTTCTTTCTGACCGGCACATTCAGTTTTATAAGGACATTCTGATACACTAAGCCTTTGTCTCAAGGGTTGCTCAATGATTTCCCATTCTTTCAGGGCCAGTGACTCAGGTTGTGAAATGTATAGCCCCATGTGTAGCACTTTTTGTGGTTTGTGTAATTATCCCAATCTGCGACAGGAAACTAGTTATCTCTCTCTCTCTTGAGAGATGAGTCTGCTCAATTGTATGCCTATGATTAATGGATCCATTCATTCCCTTGACAACACATGGAAGTGGACCTCATTAATTCCCATCTCTTAGGTGTCACCCAGTTCCCTTGTTTTTTGGGTAAATCTCAGGCAAGGTGAATATTCTCCTCATGAAAGAATGGGAAATGGTTTAGCTGAAACACTATTGCTATCTCTCTTTTTTTAACCATTCAGCAGAGTTTGTTTGTTGTTTTCAGCAGGGATATCCTGAATGTCAGTCATTTTCTTGGAGTAACAGTTTTATTCCCAGTAGCATTAGAAAACATCAATTCCTATTGACCAACATTTTTCAAAACATTTGTTATTTGAGAATATAAAATTGCTTTAATAGTTCAAAACCAAATCCATCTTTCCCCCACAAGTGGCCTACCAAATCTCAAGTCACAGCATCTACCAGTATTACATCCCAGGAATGCAGAAAGCTTTTATCCAAAGTGAGGAGCCACATAGTAGGACTTTGGGATCAACATCCCCTTTGAGGAAAAGCTAAAGGTTCCCTTCCTAGAGGACATCTTTTCCTGCAGTTGCAAGGGTGCTCATCCTTTGCTGAAACCCCAAACATTCGCACCAGACCTCCAAGATCAAATTTCAATCCTTCATCTGATTTTTTGGAAGGAGGAGGAAAAGAGAGTGATTACTGCACATGCATGTTCTAGATTACAGTCCTAAAATGGATAAGTGGAATAAGTGGATCCATTAGATCCATTCTAAAACCTCTGCCCCTTACCAGAGCAACAGTTCCATTGGAGAAAGGTAACCCACAATTTTACAGATTCAGCTCCAGTTGCTCTGCTTCTGCTAGAGTCAAGAGTCCGTTTTAGATTGAGACTAGAAATATCAGTGTGAGAGGCATGAGATTCCAGGTCCTCAGACAAAGATTATGCTGCTGGTTTTAAGATGAAAAAAACAACAACCCCGATTTGATTTATCCAGTTTTTCTTGTTAGCACTTGTACCAGCTGCTTGGAACACTCTGTTTGTTCAAAGGGACACAAGATGAGGGTGGTGATGGGGGTTGATGACAATGATGATGATTTATACCTTGCCTTTTTTGGGCAAAATTGAACTTAAGGCAGTAACAATCTAAAACAAGTACAGTATAACTAAAACCCAAAAAGTCAACATTAAACAGAGCTAAACTATTTACAACAGTATAATTAAAAATGTACTTTTAAAATGGAACAATCACTCTTAAAATCCCATTTTTTTAAAAAAAACTGTCAGAATAAATAAGTATTTTCCTGCTGGTTGAAGGACACCTGGGTTGGGGGAGCATTCTGGCCTCTCTGAAAAGGGAGTTCCAGAGTCTAGGGATAGCCACCAAGAATGCCTTATTCCCACCAACTATGCCTATGAAGGTGGTGAGGTTGAAAGAAGAAAAACTTTTGAAGATCTCAGACCCAGGCAGGCAGGCTCATAAAGTTCATGATAACAATACCCACTCCCTCTTTGTTCTCTAAGAGCTTATGCAGAGATCTATATCTGTCAAGGAACATTCCTCTTCAACTATCTTTTGAACTATGTGTATGAATATGTCTTCAAGTTACCTGTCAACTTACGTTACCCCAATGAATTTCATAGGGTTCACTTAAGCAAGGAATTCTCAGAGGTGGCTGTGTTCTGTTTCCAATATCTGATGGTATTTGGTGCCTGTAGGATATTTTAACTTGCTCTATCTATACAAATCCCATGGGTCATCCCATGTCTACAATAGAGCACCAGCTGTAATCTAACCAACTGCATATAGCCACTAGGGAGATGTTGTGGATATTGTAACCAGCTTGAATGGGAGCTAGGGAAAAATACAATGCTTTAGGAAACAACTGACAGAGAACAGCAAGCTCATCTTTCCACCTAACATTTTAAAGAGACAAAAAGTTACATTCATTTTGGCACCTGAAGCAATTTTTATTCACCTCAATATGTACTGAATAGTGGCCATCTAAGTAAATGGTGTAGCAGTGACCTCCATGTCATACAAATAACCTTAATGTGCACACAGTCCATGGCATGCTAGAGGGGCTATATTTAATCATGCTGATTGGCCATGAAAAAGAGGAATAAAGGGGTTATTAGTATTTTATAGCATGGAAGCGACACCTTCTCTATTTTTAATGAGCCACAGGCTTAGGAATATGAACTTCTATACTGCCATATGGGCCACAACAGATGATAACAAATGTAGTGAATAATAACATAGCTTGAGGATCACATTATATCTCTGCTGAATGATGGTTAGAAACTACCTGGCTGACCACTATAGAATGAAGTATGGATGTGTGTGTAGTTACTGTATGGACCCATGACATAACATAACAACAACTGTCTGCAAAAGAAGCAAAGGAAATCTGGTTTTCTTTGATTATTCAATCTTCAAAGAGAAAGATTGGATGTAAACATGATAAAGCAATGCAGACATGTTCTGAATGACACACGGTGCGTATCTGTACACAGATGTGATTGTAATTGTGTGTTGCTATTGGATTTTTTTCCTTCTTGTTTATGTTTCTGAATATGTGGTTTGCTTTGCAAGAAATGAGGAAAGAATTGAATAACTCCTTTGACCTTTTTCTGGAAATAGCTTTTGTTCCAGCGGTTCAAGTTATTATTAATTCTGCTGCTGCTAAAGCTATTCATTAAGTATCAACCAATTACAAACTCTTAGTTCATCAAAGAGTTGTTAACAATGGTTTTCCTTGCAGGCAAAGCCAAGGGTTCCTAAATAAGTTTGTAAATGTTCCATTTTTTCCCAAAAAAGCACCTGACTGTCAGCCTAATTCAATGTTCTGATAAATGATTATTCTTGCATTCTGACAGGTGACAAAGTTGCCGCAAATATTGGAGCAGCACCTCTTTTAATAGTAACCTGGTGATATGAACAGTTGTCAGATCCATACAACATGCATGAATTGTCATGTGTGACAACTGCATGTATCACTTTTAACTAACTACCATCAAATTGATTTCAACTTATAGCAACCCTACGAATGAGAGACCTCCATGACCTACAGTTGTTGATAGCCCTGCACAGATTCTGCAAACTCAGGACTTCAGCTTTCTTGATTGAGCCTTGAGGTGACTGGCTTGTACTTGAGGGAGCTGGGGGTGGCAATGATCAACAGGGAGCTCTGGCGTGGGCTAGTCCATGAGGTCACGAAGAGTTGGAAATGACTAAACAAATAAACAACAACATACATGTATTTTTATTTATTTTTTATTTATTTATTCAATTTATAAACTGCCACTCCCAGAATGGCTCGGGGCGGTGTACACAGTACAACATGATAGATACCAAGTAACAACAATTAAAATTATCTCATAACATAAAGGCTTGCTGAAATAAGTGGGTCTTGCAGGCCCTATGAAAGGCCATCAGATCCTGCAGAAAGCATGTATGTTGCATGCTTTCATGCATATTCCAATTTTTCACTCTGGAAACAGTACAGAGATCCAGAAGTTATATTATTTGCATATTGCTTCCCCCGTTTTTCTTTTTTATTATCATTATTGAAAGAAGCCTTGGTAACTAGGATGCAAATTAACCAGGAAAAAAGAGGAGAAGTAGAGAGCTGCTTAACCTTTATTTCACTGACAATTTTTCAAACTCACTCCAAAGATGCTTTTGAAGGTGCAAAAATCAATAATATACATATTAAAAGCCTAGTTCACAGTATGGCATGATATTTTAAAAAACTCTTCCTGAACATTATCTTTGAGTGAATATCATTCTGGAGTTAGATGGTGCACATACATATAAGATGATAAAGAGAAAATAGCTCTACTAAAAAGAGAGGTGTTACTCTTGAGTGTTTCTCCAGCCTACAAAGGTGTTGATTGAACCAGGAATTGTTAAGTGGAGATAAATGGAAATGAGCCAAAAAGGATTTCTCAAAATAGAGGAATCAGCAGGCGGTACTCCCATTAAATTTTCTTGGTCTTCTTTTACTTTCTCTGATGTTAATGAGTTTCGGAGAAAAGCTTATTTAACATATTTCAATTCCCCCAAAACTTTTACTTAAGTGAAAGAATAGGTTGATAAAAACATGAGGTGTTATGACATTTCAGAGAGAAATTGTTTGAGCTCATGAAGAAATAGAGTTACTAAAACAAAAAGGGTTGGTGCTACAATGGGTTAATATCAAAAATATGAAGTGAGGGAGATTGTAATGATTTAGCAAATGGTTTCAACCCGTTTTCACATTCTATAGATGATGGAAATGAGGTTTCTTTCTGTTGTGATACAGCTGATTGGTTATATCATGTGAATCTGAGGATAGTTAGCATAAAACTAATGAAAAGGGGGTTAATGGAGATGTTTATCTATAGATAAAAACAGCAATTTTCAAAGAGCCATGTATAAGGAGCATAAGAAAGAAGAGAAAGACAAAAAAGGGCATTTGGCACCTTTAAGATGAGCCAGGTTATTTCAACATAAGCTTTTGTGTGCTACAGCCTAATTGCATCCTTAATAGACCTGCATCTGTATACATGCATATGTAAGTACAAGAGAAACAGAGAGACATAATAGAAATATGCTAGTATGGTGATAGGATAAAAAGTAAAGATTTAAAAAAATAGGCCAATCTGTCCAAAAGATGATGTCCCCTTGGGGAGATGGTGGCGGGGCATAAATAAATTGTTGTTATTATTATTATTATTATTATTATTATTATTAACAGTGATGACTAAGGGCTTGTCGACATGAGTCCCAAACCCTGCACTAACCTTAAATAGTATAGTATTACAATACAGTAGCTCCCTCATTAGCAAATATTTTCATGAACCACCTAGAGAACATCCATCTATATTCCACTAATACTCATAACATACGACCCAAAATTCTGAAATACTGGAGGTACATAGATGACGTGCTGATTTTGGCCTAACCCACTACCAACATCCAGATTCTTAAAACGTGGCTCAATTCATGGCATCCACACATCAAGTTCACTGTAACTACCAGTAATAAAACAGTCAATTTTCTCAATTTGACCATTTTTAAAGAAAACAATAAATTACAGACAAGAACATACCACAAACCCACAGATCGAAATAACCTCCTCCACTATGACAGCTTTCATTCCCACTCCTTGAAACACAGTTTACCTTACTCACAGTACATTCGCATCAAAAGGAACTCCTCTCACACACAACAATATGAACAAGATGCCCTCCATCTCACTGCCAAACTGCAGGCTAGGGGTTATCCCCCCAATGTCCTCTATACTGCCAAATGCAAGTCTGACCTTAAAGATAGATCCCAACTACTTGCCCCAGCTCCTAAAACACCCACTACTCGTCTCATCTGGCCCATGACTCTGAGCCCACACTCTAACCAGATTACCAAAATAGTAAGAAAGTTCTGGCCTATGATTTCAGACATATCAGGCCTCGAACTCCCACCCATGGTTGCGAATAAACGCTCAGCCAATATTAAAGATCTACTTGTGCACACTAATCATTCCATCAGAACCATGACCATGACCAACAATCCAGGTACTAAACCCTGTGCACACTGTGGCATTTGTGCCCAGATCAACACATCCACTAGTATTACAAATAGAACCAGTGGTAGAGTGTTGAAACTAAGAGATGAAATAACCTGTGGCCATGCTGGAATCGTATATTGTCTCGAATGCTCTTGTGGACTCCACTACGTGGGCCAAAGCTCTAGAACCCTCAGGACCAGAATTTTTGAACACAAGTCTAGGATTAGATGTCTATCTCAAGATTCCACTCTCTATAGTCATTTTTTTCAAATGAAACACACTCCTGACAGTTTCAAAGTGTATGGGCTGCAAAGGGTTAATCCTCCTCCACATTGTAACATCACTCAATCATTGCTTAAGGCTGAGAAGAAATGGGCCCTCCTTCTATCAAGTGAAACGCCCTGTGGCCTCAATGACTCCCTTTCTTTGCAACAATTGTTAATGTAATAATCCACACATGTATCGCTCTCTATATATGTCAATTGTTTGTATTGGTTCTTGCTGCATTCAGCCATCAGACTGATTTACCTGTGATGCTCCTTGTTTCACATTGCCTAGTATGTATGCTATTGTAAATGGTTCTATCAACACTGTGCTTTTCTTTGTATCATTGTTCTAGCCAATTTCAATATGCTGTTATTATGATTATGTTGTTTTAGACTGCTAAACACAGCGACGCGCCCTGATGAAGCGTCTTTAAGACGCGAAAACGGCAAAAAGCCTCGGCGCCAAGGAGAAAATCCGGCCATTTGGCACTGTCCCGGCTCTCCCTCTATTTTGGGTCCTGCGCTGCTAATCACAGCGCCCCTTAGCACGACAGTCGCTGTCACAACACTTCATCCTGCCTTTTGGCTTCTGGCTTCACTTACGGCGATTGCCTGAGCAGCTCGCCCCCCCCCCCGCTCGGAACCCAGCTCCAGACTCCGCCTGAGTTCCTCGCCGCGGCTTTTTTCCTTTTCGCCCGGCCGCCCGGCGGACCGCTCCTTGGATTCTCGCCTCTCTGGGACTGCCTCCAGTATTCCTTGGAGGTTTGCTAATTGTATCACCAGCATATGCTTTATTTTGTATTGTAATACTATACTAGTGAATGTTGTTTATATGAGAGACGAGGGAGCGCTCCCGCCTTCACTGTATGTACTTTGTTAATGTCTTTATGCATTTAGCTCTATGCCACATGTATTAATACAGTGATTATTATTGTCACACCTTGCGGGTTCATTAATTCTTTGGGGCATAGACTTCTGCGAGCTTGTTCATTCTGTCTGATACACCCCTTGTTTTCCTGCTGCTGTTAAGCACCCCACCCCCACCCCCCTTGTATTCAGCTAACCTTAAATAGACCACTGGCTATTTTCATTGGCTTTTCTCTGCTTTTAACAAAGTTCGATGGCAGTCTGAACAGTGGAATCAGTTCTGATTCAGCCTGATTTCCTTTCCAAACAGGACACTGCTGCCATTACCCTTTCCCTGTACTCATAAATGCAAGGAAAGGGAATGGATTGTGCCCATGCCACCACCACTGCTCCTAGACAGTCATAGAGCTCCTCAACTAATGGGATGCTCATGTAATCAGCAAGAAGGAGGAAAGATCATCACGCCTTCTTAGGGGTCATGCAGGCTTCCCGTTCTGACAATTGCCTTTCTGGTGCAAAAGTGATACATACTGCCCTTGGAAGCTGGCTCTGCTCAAGGCAGAGATTTTTTTTCTTGAAAATGTTTTTCATTACACAGAGAACTATATGAAAACCAACATACAAGTACATGGAGTAAACTAAGCAGCCATCATCTCCCTTTAAACATTTCTAGCAGAGTTTGTCCAGATTCAGTTGTTTCCCTTTTTGGAGTCTCCACTTCAAATTATTTTTCAAGTTGGTGATAGGCTTTTGAGACTAAATTGATATGACAACTAGTTGGTAAAATGAACTGACAGAAAGAAAGTCAGCTTTTAGAGATGTTGTGATGAAGAAAAGTACTGCAGATGCCATGGATAGTTAATATGACAAACAAGGGAGTCCTAGAACAAATCAAGCCTTAACTCTTCCTAGAAGCCAAGATGACTAAGATGAAGCTTGTGTACTTTGGCCACATGATGAAAAGGCATGATTTACTTACAAAATATAATACTTAGGAAAGTAGGGGGCAGAAAAAGGGGGAAAGACTACGTATCAGGAATTTTATCAAGGAGGCTGTGACCCTGCGTCTACAGGACCTGAGACTTGGAAGTGTCTCAGTCATAGGGTTGCCATGGGTCAAGGTCAACTTGAAGCCAGTTAACACATACACATCCTCTTTTGGACAGATTGGACAGCTTGTTTACTAATAGAGGCAACCTGAGCCTCCATCGTTAGCTGAGAGTCCAGTACAACACCAAGGCTCTTCACCTTAGTAGATGGGGCTAGAGGTTCTCCATCAAAGGTGGGCAGTGGACAGGCCAATTCTGATGGTCGACCAGGCCATAAGATCTCAGTTTTTGCTGGATTCACCTTCAATCTGCTCGTGCACAGCCATCCCATCACGGCTTCAAGGCACTGGGTGAAACTGTCCGGTATTGATGTTGTACCAGGTTCCAGACGAAGGAGGAGCTGGGTGTCATCGGCGTGCTGGAAGCACTCCAGACCAATGCTCCGTACTAGCCTGGCAAGTGGCTGGATGTAGATGTTGAACAATACAGGGGAAAGGATAGCACCTTGTGGCATCCCGCAGAGAAGGGGGGACCTCTCAGATACTTGACCCATCCACTCCACCCACTGGCTATGACCTCGGAGGAATGAATTAAACCACTTTAGGGCTGGCCCTTGAATTCCAGATGCAGCTAGCCGTTGGATCAGCAGATCGTAGTCTACGGTGTCGAATGCTACGGTGAGGTTCAGGAGCACCAACAAATCCTGTCTGGCCCCCCATTTTTTGTTATGTGTTTTTAAACAAGAACATGTACTTTATAGATAACAAATAATGTATAAATACACATTCAGATGGAACAACAAAAAATAAAGCTCAACTTTAAAATGATAGAAACACAAAGTTGTGACAAGGAAGAAACTTTGAGGCAACAGAATGTATGTTGGACAGTGTAACAGCAAGGCAAATGGAACAATAAAAAAAGAAAGACCAACTTTAAAATGGTAGAAGCACAAAGTTGTGGCAAAGAAGTACAAAGTGAAGAGGCAAAAACATCATTTTCTTCATACTGTACTCAATCCAGCCTCCCTCTCTCTATTGCTGTCTCTCCCCCCTCTCTCTCCATGAAGACAAACATACCAGGAATAAAATGCACACAAAATTAACTAACCCAAAGTTCCTCAAAGCAGACAAGAGCAAAATGGACCGCAATCTCCCAAAGTGCACAAGAACAAAGCAGACATTAACCTTCCAAAGTGGACAAGAGCACAGAGGCTGCTCCCTTGAAGCACTGAAGCTTGGTGCTCTCTTACTAGTGCTTCCTCTGGCACTAACACTCCCACTGATGCTAGCACACCCTTCGGTGCTAGCTCTTAACTCAAACACTGCTCTTATGTCAAAGCAAAACCAATCTGAACAGCTGCTCTTAACTCAAAACACTCTTAAGTTGAGACACTCATAAGTAGAGATTCCACTGTGCTTCCCTTTCTTTGTCTTGCTTCTGGCATTTAGGTTTAGTTAGCTCTAGTCCAATATTCTGAAAGAAGAAATGGGAAAAATGTTTTTTCTATTCACCGTCTCCGTGACATGAATAACTATATCATTATAATGTTAGCCATCTGTTTTCTTCTAGATCCACAGTGGCTCTTCTCAGGGAATTTCCCCAATTCTTAATAATTTTGAATGCCCATTTTGCACCTTTTCTTCAATTATCCTTTCATGGTGAAGTGACTAGAACTGTCCACAATATTCCAAGGATGGTCTCACTCTAGATTACATTGCTGACAATTATATTTCCAGTTAATTTCCTCATGATCCTGACAGGAATATTTTTAACAGCAGTTATACAAAACTGTCATTGATCTGTCTGCCACAAATCTAAGATTTTTCTTCCTGCTCAGTCAACACACCAACTCAAATCTGTTGATATGTGTGCATGTGTGGATTCATGTATATGTGAAGTTAGAGGGGGGTTTGCATATATTACTTTGTACTTACTTATGATTAGCTGCATTTTCCGTTTTAATGACTATTGCCCTAGAATGAGACATATTCTTGTGTTCTTACACTTTTAAATAACTTGATGTCATCAGTAAACCTTGCCATCCTCGTTATTTCTGGTTTAATGTACATGTGCATGGACATCTTTTTCGTGGACCATGTTTCTCATATCATTCAACTGCAGTTTAATCTATAGTTATCATTGTGTAGTTGTTTATGACATTAAAGTTCAACTCTCCCATCTCTGCCAGACATGCTACTGTCCAAGGCATAGTAGTTGAGCTTAATAGACATTGCAGCAATCATATTCTATTTGTTCTGCTTTGAAGGGTACACACTCACTTTGCTATTTGCATATTTCCAATGCAGATTATGAGATTTCTCCCCTTGGGCTATATGCAGATGATTTGAGCTTTTTCATACTTTATCTAAGAATGTCCTTATGATGTTATATCCTGTGTGAATAAATTATTCAGAGTAGATGGAAAAACTGATAAATAGCATAGATAAGTTGATAAACTACAATTAGTATAAAATGTATCACAGGGCTCATTTGTAAAGATACTGCTGGGTCTTATAACTACACTGGCTGAAGCACAGACAGTGGACAAAGACTGCAGGCATTGCAATTCTTGTGAAAGTTGTCCCAGTTAGGAGATGACACTGCCCTGATGGCTCTGTTAGTGTTTGAGAGTCTACAGAACAGCTTGATCAACTGAGGGATATGGCTTTCCCTGTCATATCCTACCATTATCATGGGTTGGTTGGAAAAAACCAAAGGCTTCCCCCATGTAAGTCACCAACATGCAGCTCCTGAAGCCCAGTTCCATGGCCCCTGAAGTGCTTCAAGATATCCTCCAAATCCCTCAATTTAAAAGAAAATATTTTGGCAGGATTCTTTGGCAATATTGGCCCCAAATCATGCAGAATACACTCAGAATTCACCCCAAAATTCCATACTGTCCTCAAATACTTCTTTTTTTTCTTGCACAGTCCTCCTAACAATTGTGCCACATTATTTCTATCACAAGTTTGAGAGCAACTGTAGGGGAAAACAAGATGTTTTGGCTTGGTGTTGAGGGATTTATCCCATGAAAGGTTGGAGCAATTTGTCCCTGGGCCCCACACGGCTGTCCATCTATATGTGTGTGTGTTGCTATTCTCTTTTGTGACTCATAGTTTTCAAAGTTGAATACATACCCACATTTAATAATTGAACACACTACTTTAGACAGCTTTAGAGTTTTGCTTGGATTGCAGATATGGGAGTATTTTACCAGCTGTGGCTTTGCAGTCTATATTATGAACAAAATGTTGGCTTCTGGTTCTTAAAATGTAAATCCACCCACTGCTCCTGTTGATTTCTGCAGTGTCTGTTTAGTGCTAATTACACAGTACAGTTCACATTGGCTATGCTTCTAAGACTTTTAGAAACATTCTCTTAACACCCCACCCAAAATGTTAACAAAGGTAATGATTTTTGAAGATAAGCCCACGGGCACAAGATCATCCATATCCAAATACAGTTGGATCAGTAAACAGAGAACACATATACACAGTAAACATATATACACACCACAAGTTCTCCTTTTAAATTTTAAAAAAGAGAACAGATTTCAAAAATGATAATGTATCCTGACAACAGCATACTTCTTGGCCTAATTAGTTTAAGGAAAACTACATCAATTCTTTGTAAGAAGAATGAATGCAATAACAGACTCAAGCTACCAATAACTGGATGGTAGTGGGATTTACTCCTTATCCCACAGCATTATTCCTCTGCTGTTTATTTATGGGTGACTTCAGTATATCCGAAAGTAATTTTCCAGCTCTGTCAGGTCTCTTACTTTAGAGTTGCAATTAATGAAGTGTAGGTAGCTGGATGGAAATAATTTGTAACAAGCTTGTCAATTTATTTCCTCATGGGACTCCATGCTTTTTAAATAGCTGTTTCAGATGTAGAAATTCAGCACGACATTCTCCCTGCTCCCCATCTTTTCATCTACATGCCAGGAATAGCCATTTGGCATATGCTGAGCCAGTGAAATAGCTGGCAAACTGATTTCATGTAAGGACAAGCTGAACATATTCAGATAAGCTACCAAGAAAGGAATTCCATTTGCTATAGTTGCAATTAAACTGAAATCCTCTCCAAGTCACAAACTTGGAGATGTGATTTCTCTCTCTCTCTCTCTCTCTCTCTCTCTCTCTCTCTCTGTGTGTGTGTGTGTGTGTGTGTGCACGCGCTCGTATGTGCAAATTTCAGTCTCCCAGGTAGGACTGGGAAGTTGCCATTCTAGGGAATGTTAGTAGGTTTATTTGCTCCAAAGTAACTTTTACAAGACAAGCTCTACTTAAGGGTAATGCCAATGCTCTCTTTTTGCAAGGATGTACAAACGTCATTGCATCCCTACTAGAAGGAAAAATAGTTCTTTGTTAGATATACAAATACCAAGTCTTTTATCTAATAATGCTATTATTTCACAGAAATTGCATGAGCAGTACTAGCTGCATAAGCATCCTTGTCATCACATTTCTCTTCATAATGCCAATTCACCAGTCTGTGGTCCTGTGCTCCTAATTCTGCTTGCTTTCATAATCATAACTTCCTGTCCTTCCACTGCTCCATAATTTTTAAAAAATATTTAAGCAATTTTGAATTCAAAGCAGTAGTGTTGGTTTTCTTAAAAGAACAAAACAAAACACCCATACCAAATTACTCTATTTATTTATTTTTTTAAAAAAAAAACTACTCATGAAATAGTGGGAGGGTGAGTGGGGGAAGAGAAAAATATCAATGCATGACATTCCTTCAGTGCCCATATGCTAGCAGTGAAGCAGAATAGCCTCATCATACTATGCATGTTACAGGAATGTGGTAGAATCTGCAGCTGTTGATGGGTTTGGCTCACTAATAGTGGGAGATGCATGCCATTGCACTATTTCAATGCTGGGTTGCCTTCCTCATGTGATAAAGTCCCAATGCAGTTTATTCTTTAGAGGGATGACAAACTAAATTGATGAAGAAAAGTTCACTGCCTACCAGTCTTTTAGAGACAGGTGGCAGGGGTTCATAAATCCTCCTGTTTTTGCCATTATTCTGAGGTGGAAAAACAGGTTTTGTCAAGCAGCTGGCAAACTACGTTATAATGTGCTTGTCCTGGTGGGTCTCGAATTGAAGCATTGGGATGAAAGAATGACACATTCATACATTCATGTTTTGCATCCATTTTTGCACAGTAGGTGTACACTGAGGAACAGAATATCAGGCTCCTTAGTCACCTTCTATGTTTCAGAACCATGCTATTTTTTATAGAGCTGCAAGACAGCCAGAGGAGAAAACTAGGGATCTGTCTATCAAGTAGGTTGTAGTTATGCCAAAATCTGTCAGCCATCCTGGAGAATAAGAGATGAGTAATAGCATATGAGAAGTAGAAACGATGAAAATTCAATTTTCCTATTTTTTAAATTTTGCATCCATTTGAGTTACTATCTCTTCACTGTGCAGCTTCTAAATAAAAAGTGTGGACCCTACTATGTGGAAAGGGTTCAGCACCTTGGATAGGTCTGTTGCAGTTCTAATTGAGGAGCCCCCGGTGGCACAATGGGTTAAACCCCTGTGCCAGCAGGTCTGAAAACTGACAAGTCTGAGGTTTGAAACCTGGGAGAGTGTAGATGAGCTCCCTCCATCTGCTCCAGCTCCCCATGCGGGGACATGAGAGAAGCCTCCCACAAGGATGGTAAAACATCCCTGGGCAACATCCTTGTAGACGGCCAATTCTCTCACACCAGAAGTGACTTAGTTTCTCAAGTCGCTCCTGACACAAAAAAGTCTTAATTGAAAAACAAAGCAGACTTATCACCCAACTGTCATTTACACCCCTAGACACCCCCCCCCCCAAGTTTCTTGGGTAGTACAAAAAAGTTCAAAGATAATTATATTTACCTTATATTTTCTTATTTTCTCATCAGTAGTTCATAGGCAACATAAGTAGGAGCATCTATTAGGGAAGACATACAAGTTCACTGATGCCCCTGCCCATTTCGTATTTCAGTACATGGGCAGGTGGGTCATTGCATCTGAGAGCCACCACCTCACATTTTCTACATATAGTGAGTAAAGCACTATGGACTATACAGTCCTATAGTCTATGACGTGCCACCTCATCACATGTAGAAAAATCAGTGTCCTGGCATGCTGCCAGGATGCTTCCTCCCCGGAGCCTGCTGGATGTCATCATATGACGTCAGGCAATTTTGAGCAAAGCTTCATGGAGGAAGCATCCTGGCAACATGCTAGGATGCTTCCCTTGGAACATGGGAGGCTTCCCATGTTCCATATAAAACAATGGGGGAAAGCTATGTGGTGATGCTTCCCCCATAGGATGAAATAAGTGATGCAGCAGAGGATGTGGGGCGTGGGGCAATGGTTTCCCCCGAATGCGCCACAGATTTGCAATGCTCCACGGCAAATTGCCCTGCTGCCCCACAGATTATGACCTCAATGTTTGTTAGCCGTCCTGAGTCCCTCTGCGGAGGTTGAGATAGGACGGGATATAAAAGCCTGAAATAAATAATAATAAATAAATGTGATAAGGTCCTTGGAATCTCAGGGGCCCTTTGATAGAGCTTCACTCTGAGGTTTCTGAATTCCTAGGCCTCCAACATCAGAGGTGGTATCTAAGTACTGAATATATAGGTTTTTGCGTATTTCTCTAAAATGCTGAGTATTGGAAATAAGGTAACTCTGCTTTGTTGTTTAATTTAAAGGTGGCTTGGGGTTTCAATGATAACTAAGTGGTCTCCCCCAGCAATCTGGAACTCCCAGTGCTGGGGGAGAGAGACTGGGTCAGCTGAGGATATGACAGTTTAGTGAAACCCAGGACCTCTCTGGCTGAGCATTTTAAAGGCCTCTCCCCTAAACTACAAGCCCCAGAATTTTGCAGGAGGTAGCTACAGGCTTTCAGATGGGATGCATACTCTTTGCCTACTCTTTCTCCTTTCCTACAAAGGATGGAAGAGAAGCTATTTTAGTTTAATGTGAACTTTAATGGGAAGCTATCTAATTGATATTCTTTTCATGAGTAAAATAACCGAACTGCAGTTGTATTTAGTAAAGGAAATTTCACACAAAATGCATACAATAGTTGAAATACTATAGAAATGATTAGATTAGGAAATTGGTTTCAACTATACCTGCACTAAGTGAAATCGTATACAAAGAGGGAAAATAGGGTTATGACATTATAGCTATCTTTCAATATTTGAAAGGATGTAAAGCAGAAGATAGAGAAAGCTTGTATGCTGCTTTTCCAGAGTCTAGGACTTGAAACAAAAGATTCAAACTATAAGAACAGAGTTTCTGTCTAGACATTAGGAAGAGTTTTTGGAGGATAAGAGCTATTCAACAGTGGAATAGACTACCTTGGAAGAAGAGGGACACTTTTCACAAAAATCTTTACACAGAGGTTGGGTGCCTATCTTTAATTGTGGCAAGGGCTTGGATTGGACAGCCCTTAGGATCCCGCCCAGTTTTATGATTCTTCCAAATAACAATGTGTGCAAATACCTATGAAATTTTGAGTGGACGTTTAATGAAGTCACAAGGGATGCAGAACAGGATGAAATGAACTAAAGTTTGAGGAATGGGATACTAAGGGAACTGACAGATTCATCCATCATCAGTTCATACTATTATGAATTCAAATGTAGGGAAGGAGGAAAACATTGGGAATAATAAATAGCTGGTTTCAATTTCTGATGTTATAAATGGCAACACTGTGGAGGGGTAAATGGATGGAGGCTGAGGCTAAAATAAGTAATGCAATTAAATGCAACCCATAGTTTTGGACTATAGCTCCTCAGATGGCCACTGGAGCTGACCACGATGGGCTCTAGCAGTAGAGACACACTGGTAGCCTTTTTCCACACCATCTAATCACCATCAGATCACAGTATTGAACAAATATCCAATACCATGATCTATCTCAGTCTGAAATTTGTGGAAGTTGCGCTTCAGAGATCTTGGTTCTCATACATCACATGGAAGATTTTTCTTGGATAATGTTGCCCTTGCTTCCACATGTGAGCATATTTGTCTTGTTCATTACAACATTTTCCAGAGTGTTTCCTCTAGTCCTAAATCTTCAATGTATTTGTTACCTCCAAAGCATTTGCTATCTCCTTTTAAAAAAAGTAAAAGATAATGTTTCCTTATAAACTTTATGGAGATCTAAGATTTTTTTTTCATCATTTCATTTACAAAAGAAACTTTATTTTTGTCTTGTGCATATTGTCAGGTTTGGCTCAACCTGTTTGTCTCTCTGAAGTATCTGTTCCTTATTCTTTGTTCTTCTCTGTATGAAACCTGTGGCTTAATTATAATCAAATTTGGCTGAAGGCAACCAGTTTTGCCTCTTTTGAATATTCATTAGATGTATCATTGAATCCATTTCCTCTTCAAGATAAGTGGTTATCCAATCTGAAATCTTCAATGTTGGTGTACGTCTGTGTGTGATGAGGAAAAAATAGTGGGGGAAGCAAGAAAAGGTTAACATGATTCAATTTTCTATTTAGTAATGACATTTCTAAATCCCACCTTTTTTCCAGTGAGCTCTAGGGGCCATACATGACACTATTCCTCACAGCAATCCTAAGAGGCAGGTCAGGTTGACAGATAACGACTGGCTCAAAGGCACCCTATGATTCATTGATAAAATTACATGGGGTCTTCCAAGTCTCCCTTACATATTCCAACTGCTACATAATACTGACTATACTTTCTTTGTAAGCAGAATTGAAATTATTTATTAGTTTGGGGTACTGGATGGCATCATCATACAATGCTTCATGTTACTTCTCATGAAAGACAGTTCTCTGCAAAGGACAATCAGGCTTTTCCTACAATATGTTTTGGAATGACTGAACATAGGGAACTTTATGCTTGGGGAAGGTGGCTAGAACATTGTTAGGGCAGAGGCTCCAGTTTAGGGATGTGCTTTATATGCAAAAATAAATAATTCCAGGTTCAACACATGAAAATAATCTTTGTGGACTTTATTTATTTATTTATCGCATTTATACCATGTGAACTTCTCAACCCCCGAGGGGGGGACTCAGGACGGCTTACAATAAGCCCCGTGAAGAGGCTATTACACATGATCCAATAATAAAATCACAGATAAAAACATATCATAGTTAAAAACAATACATAATTAAAAACCATACAAAGCCATCATCTCCTAGAACTCACTTCCAGCCAAGGAATCTTGAGTATTGACTGTAGATGTTGCTGAGGGATTGTATTTTAATGTTTTAATGTATTTTAATGTGTTGTGGGGTTTGGGGTTTTACGCTGTTGATGTGGCATCGAATTGTGCCGTGCTGTAAGCCGCTCTGAGTCCCCCCTCGGGGGTTGAGAAGAGCGGGGTAAAATCCTGAAATAAATAATAAATAAATAAATATTGGAGAAACATTGCCAGTCAGCAGAGATAATCATGAGCTGCATTGAACAATGAAGTTTCTCAACTTAAGTTAGCTTCCTAAAGCCAAATTGCAACCATTTTAGGGGCAGAAAGAAAGCAAGGGGGTTATTTTTACCCTCCTTTCTTCCTCCCCATAAGTTACTTCTGATTTCACACTTTTAATACATCTGTACTTATCAAAAATGCTTTTCGTATGTTCACCCGAAGACATCCTCATAGCAAATTAGGAATACTGAGCCAAGCCATTTGTTCAACAAGTCAGAGTTTTGGCAGCTCTGACTGACAATGGCTTTCCAGGTCATCAGGCAGTATTCTTGTCCTACCTGGAGATCCCTGGTATTCCTTAGTAATCTCCCATCCAAAAACTAACCAGGCTTGATCTTGCTTAGCTTCCAGCATTCAATACATTAGATGTGTTCAAGGTGATATGGTGGTAAGATCTTCAGAGTTGCTCACCTACAGAATCTGATTGTTTTCTGCATTTTTGGCTGGAAAGGATGTTCCTTTGGCAATTGCTTTGATGAATGACTCCATATGACAACATATGCCCTCTTCTGCCTTCTTAAGCAATCTACATTCTTTTGCTTTGCAGCAGATTTTCATGGTGCAATTTTTCTCTTCTTAAAAAGCATGCCATGGTCTGGGTTTGATTAGCAAAAAGCTGGCAGGTCCATCGTATGGCTGTTCTGTGCTCTCAAGTTGTTTCTGTTCTACAGTGTTCAGAAGAGGTTTGCCATTGCCTTCCTTTGAGGCCGAGAGAATTTAACATCCCAAGATCACCCAGTAGGTTCAACTATTTATTTATTATGTCAGAAGTGAATTGAGGGTACAGCTATAATGTATTTAAAAACACAAAAAAAGTTAAACTTGACATTATACTAAATGCCCTTTGGCCAGAAGCTGGCCACTTGGAGTGCCTCTGGTGTCGCTGTAAGAAGGTCCACCATTGTGCATGCTCAGAATGCATTTTAGTAGATGGTCTGTGGTTTGCTCTTCTCCCCAGTTGCATGTCTTGGACTCAACTTTGTATCCCCATTTCTTAAGGTTAGCTCTGCATCTCGTGGTGCCAGAGCACAGCCTGTTCAGTTCCTTCCAAGTTGCCCAGGCTTCTGTGTGCCCGGGGGGAGTTTCTCATCTGGTATTAGCCACTGATTGAAGTTCCAAGTTTTCACCTGCCACTTTGGGACTGTCGTAACTGGGTAAGCAGTTGGACCCTGATCCCCAGAATCATATTCATCTGAATAACAATCTGACTCAAAGATTAAGATCTTGGGAGGCCCTGCTCTCAATTCCACCTTCCTCGCAAGTGTGACTGGTGGGGACGAGAGACAGGGCCTTCTCAGTGGTGGCCCCTCAGTTATGGAACTCGCTCCCTAGTGAAATTAGAGCACTCCCCTCCCTCCTGACATTCAGGAAGTAAAAATGTGGTTTTGTGACCAAACTTTCAGACAGCAAAGCTTGTAGTGCAGTAAGATAATAAGGAAATGAATGGACCAGTGGAACAACTATGGACTTGATTTTGGGTGGCATGATTTTAATAACTGTTTTTAAATCATGTTGTTTATTGGTGGGTTTTAATATAAATGTTATATTATTGATATTTAATTTTTATACTTTGTCTAAATGTCATTTTATGTTTATGTTTTAATTTGGTTAGGTTAATTTATAGTTATATGTTATTGTCTTGCTATTATCTTTTGGTTGTCACATGCATTGACTTTTGCCTTTATAATGTTGGAAACATTTGAGTTCCCTTAAAGGGGGGGTGGCATATAAATGTAATAAATAAATAAATAAATAAATAAATTGATGGATGTCTGATTCCATTCAAATATGCAATTAACCGATTTTGCTAATTTGTCAATGTTGCAATTTAGTAGACTGCAATCCTCATCTCATCCAATAAATTTACAACTGTATCTCATGAGCAAGAAATTGGGGAAGCTGGCAGTTTTGATAATGGTGATTACTATTCAGTTTAGCAATCACAATGTTTTTAAAGTTCATTTCCTAGAATTTCATGTGCCAGGGCCTGGCATAAGCTTACACAAATACTAGGTGAACACTACAATGAATATTCAAGGCAAGTCAAATATTTATTAAATTTTAATTCCCATTTGCTAATCAAAGTTCAGAATCTACATTCCACTTACAGGCTTGGGAGATTATGTTAGCAATGGGATTGTTTTTGTAAATGAGTTAATGAAACCTGAATGAATTATCTGACAATTCAACATTTGATGTTTGTTCTTCTGATGAACTAATACATAGAAGCTAACTCTGTTTATCCAATAGTTTTGTAACTCATGATTTGCAGTTACATAGTGCACTGCACAGATGAGTAAACATTAATGATTTAAATTGGAGTTCCTGATACTAGATTCCAGCTTTAAGATGTAAGTAATTAAAACTAATGGAGACTCATTTGTACGTGTTAAAGAAATTCAATTTTTCTGAGGCAATATTATTCTTGGAAAATGTGCAAATAAACAGTTGGCAAAGAAAACATGACAGAAGTTATGTAGTTCTGGCCTCTCCTGCTGAAAAATTATTTAAATTAAGAGTAAATAAATAGATGTAATTGGAGTTTGACCTGCTTCAGTTGCTCTGATGTATAAGTATTTGGAGAGAGGAAGCAATATTCATCAAGGTGTATGTAGCAAATCTGTGAAAGCTATACACATATAATCTCCCCTCCACCCCCGATTATGTTCTAATGCGAATGCTATGAGGGCTGCCATGTTGCAAACAAATGAGAAAAGGGAATATTTGACCCTGACAGCTTTTTATAGAGATGACAGGATGGTTTCCAGCAGAGATGGATAATGTATTTTGCAAACTTAGTTCATGACATATGTATGAAATCACCCTGGTTTCTTTTGCAAAGGTATACAAATAAGAAACAGTCAATATTCAACAAGTTTGACCTATCGCCTTTTCTTTCTGGTGTCTTTTCTTGCAAACAAGATTATGTTCTCATACAGGTTTAGCATCCCTTATCAGATTTTCCAGAGCCTGAAATACTCCATAAATCAACATTGTCCATGTGACATGCGAGTGTGGAGAAGAGCAAACCACAGACCACCTACTACAATGCAACCTGAGCCCTGCTACATGCACAATGGAGGACCTTCTTATGGCAACACCAGAGGCACTCCAAATGGCCAGCTACTGGTCAAAGGACATTTAATAGAATACCAAGTCTGCAAACTTAGTGGGGTTTTTTTTGTTTTTTTAATGCAATACAACTGTTTGGTTCACTCCTGACACAATAAATAAATAAACATGGGTGGCTGAGGTAGTGACAGCTTTGTTTTTGGGTGGTTCAATGCACACTGATTTTGTTTCATGAGCAACTTATTAAAACTATTTTGTATAAAATTACCTGTGGTCTATGTGTATAAGGTTTCTATAAATCTATATAAATAAAAATGTGATGTTCATTTGTAGGATTAACATAACTCAAAAACCACTGGACGAATTGCTGCCAAATTTGGCCATAAGACACCTACTAACCCAAGGAGTGACCATCACTCAAAAAATTGATTTTGTCATTTTGAAGCTGTAGTTGCTGGGATTTTTAGTTAATCTACAATCAAAGAGCATTCTGAACTCCACCAATGATGGAATTGAACCAAACATGGCACACAGGACTCCATGACCAACAGAAAACACTATAAGGGTTTGAGTTTTGGAGTTATAGTTCACCTACATTCAGAGAGCACTGTGGACTCAAACAATGATGGATCTGGACCAAACTAGGCACAAATACTCCATATGCCCAAATGTGAACACGGTGGAGTTTGGAAGAAATGGACCTTGACATTTGGAAGTTGTAGTTACTGGGATTTATAGTTACTGGGATTTATAGTTCATCTATAATCAAAGAGTATTCTGAAACCCACCAATTACGGAATTGGGACAAACTTCCCACACAGAACCCTCATGACCAACAGAAAATACTTAAGGCCATCCAGCACAACTCCCTTCACCAGGGCAAGAAAATGTAATCAAAGCCCTCCTGAAAAAGAGTCATCCAGCCATAGATATAGATAGATAGATATGATTCACACACAAAGAGATATAGTATCATTGATTTGAAAGGGACCCCTAAAGAAGGACAATTATATCTTGCATGTTCCAGAGTAGGCAAACCAGACAATCTCCACATCAACACTGACAAAGAAACAGCAAGAAATACTGTTTTACCCACAAGCATAAAAAATACATATATTAGAAACCAACACTTTCTCATTACTTTATTTTCCAGATCACCAGACTGGGCCACAGCAACGCGTGGCAGGGGACGGCTAGTCATAAATGAATTTCATGTTTGATTTGGGTCCTATGTCCAGGATACCTCATTATGTGTGTGTGTGTGTGTGTGTGTATATATATATACATACACGCACGCACACACACACACATATCTATAAATATTCAGAAATAAAATATTCCTGTAATCAAACATACTTCTGAGCCCCAGGATTTTGGATAAAGAGTACTCAACCTGTTTTAAGGTGATGGTATTATAGAGTATTTTGAACAATATATCAGTTTTTAGGAATTTTCAAACTTGAATCTGTTGAAATATTATTCTATTATTTAATGAGATTATAACATTCAACTCAGAAAATCATTTTAAAATAAATTGCGCTCAAATATGTATGGGTTTTTTTTCCATGTCAGTAGTGACTTGAGAAACTACAAGTCACTTCTGGTGTGAGATAATTGGCCATCTGCAAGAACATTGCCCAGGGGATGCCTGGAAGTTTTGATGTTTTACCATCCTTGAGGGATGCTTCTCTCATGTCCCCGCAAGGGGAGCTGGAGCTGACAGAGGGAGCTCATCCGCAAACCTACGACCTGTCGGTCTTCAGTCCTGCCAGCATACGGGTTTATGTGGATGGGACATGAAACAGCTGCAGCACTGCATTTTTCCAAAATCTGTGGCTTCTTTTGATTTATATTAGGCATGTTATGATACTGCAGAGTTTGGACATAATCATTTAGGACTATTTGCTATAGATTTCTTCTGGAAAATGATGGAAACTTGATTCCTGGTCTGCCATTTTGCCTTCCAAAACAAACTTTTTGGGTCCCAGCCAGTTTTGTTAGATTCTTGCTTTTCTTGTGTGTCCTGAAGTCCTTTCTGATTTATAGTGGCCATAAAGCAAACCCATTATGAGATTTTCTTGACAAGTTATAGACAGGAGTTTATTGATTCCTTCCTCTGAGGCTGAAATAATATGGCTTACTCAAGTTCACCCAATGGGTTTCTAAAGATGAGCAGGGATTTGAATCCTGGTGTCCTAGAACCCTAGTTCAACATTTAAAGAACTATACTACATTGGCTTTTTTCCTAGATAAGCCCAGCATTTCTTCTGTATAGGTACAATTGATTTACTACATGTGGTCTTCATAAGTGCAGCCACAGCTGCATTAAGACACGGTTAATGCACTTGAAGCATGTGAGGTGGACTTCTCAAAGTTATCTGGCTGTACATGATGGAAAATGTGAAAGTTGGCCACTAGGCATGAGAAAAAAGTTATGAAAATTAAAAGAAATCGTAAGTGATTCGTATGTAATGGGACTTTCTAGTTTATACGCATCACGGCAGCTAACCAGGAAGTAGACTTTTTTTTACGGTCCTTGAGGCCAACAATTTGCGTTATGATCGTAATTAATTCTTAATTATTGTACTACTCACTTCTCCCTGTCTTCTTCCCCTCATTTCCTTCCCACCTTCATTCATCTTCTTCTTTTTCCCGCATTTCTATGGGGAACTGGAAGTGACGCTGCTGCTAGGCATTCTGGAAAGTGCAGTCCTCCACGCTTCTCCTCCCTCTCCCCCCCCTCTGCTCTCTCTTCCTCGTGGCGGCGGTGGTGTGGGGTCTTGAGGAAGTGCGGGCTGACCCACTTCCTTCTGGCGCGCCGCCTTGGTCGTCTTGGCCTTGGTGCTCTTGGCCGGCTTGGGCTTGGCTTTCGGGCTCTTGTCTTCTGCGGGGACTCTCTGTCTTGCCCCACCGCACGGGCCAACTTCACACACACACACACACGCTTCTCCTCCTTTCTCTCCCTGCACTCTCTCACATGCTTCTCTGCCCCCTCCTCTTTCCTGGTGGCTTCTCCCCCCTCCCTTCTCTTCCCCGTTGCTCTGTCTTGCCCCACCGCACGGGCCAACTTCACACACACACACGCGCTTCTCCTCCTTTCTCTCCCTGCACTCTCTCACATGCTTCTCTGCCCCCTCCTCTTTCCTGGTGGCTTCTCCCCCCCTTCTCTTCCCCGTTGCTCTGTCTTGCCCCACCGCACGGGCCAACTTCACACACACACGTGCGCTTCTCCTCCTTTCTCTCCCTGCACTCTCTCACATGCTTCTCTGCCCCCTCCTCTTTCCTGGTGGCTTCTCCCCCCTCCCTTCTCTTCCCCATTGCTCTGTCTTGCCCCATCGCACGGCCAACTTCAGCCCTCCAGGTGTTTTGGACTTCAACTCACACCATTCCTCACAGCCTCAGGCCTCTTCCTTTTCCTCTCAGCCTGGGCAAACTTGGGCCCTTGCTCCCTCAGGATCGGGGGTGAGAGAGGCAGCGAGGAGCGAGGGGGCTCCTCCTCCTTTTTCTTGCTGCTTCCAAGAATAGAATACCCCCCTCCCTCCCTCCTTCCCTCCCTCCTTCCTATTTGGAGAGTCCCATCTAGAATTCAGTGTGATTTATTCAAGTTTTGGCCTACAACTCCCAGAAATCCCAGCCAATTTACCAGCTGTTAGGATTTCTGGGAGTTGTAGGCCAAAACCATCTGGAATGCGTATGCGCTGGCATACGAACTACTAACGAATTTCGTTAGTAATTAAGTTACATTTTAGAAATTTTTGGAAATTTTTTTGTAAGTCTTTCTATTACTAATCAAAAAAATCCCCCCCCCCCATTAGAGTTTCGATTTCCTATTTTTGGGTTCTAAACCATGCCTATTGGCCACATCAATTGTGGCTGAGTAATCCACAGTCCTCCTGCTTTCGGTTGTGACATTCAATGTGATTCAAGTCTCTGAAGGAGACATCAGTTCCTCCACAAGTAGCTTGGCAGGTGGGGAGTCAGAAGGAAACAGAAGGAAAGAGGAAGTTAGGGTGTGGAAGAGTTGAGTGGGAGAAAAAAGTATTAGAAATATAGAGAGAAAATGGGTGGCCTTATCTGCTTTTGGTTCTTGCTCTGTCCATTTCTGTTTTCAGCATAACCACAAATATCAAGCGATCCTTTTACTGTTGCTTAATGGGTGATCTCTGGAGGAACACAGTTTTTAATAGAAAACATTATCTGTACATGACAAACATATTTATTGTGATACAACAGATTCATTTATACTTAACGAATTGTGTTGTTGCATCTGACCAAGGGCTATGTAATCCAGTTTTTGTTGCTTATGGCATCCAGCCAAATACTTCTAATCATATTTTAGCAGGATATCAAGTTGATTTTCTCACTTGCTGTCTTTTTTGTTTCTACACCAGCTGGCATTTTCAGACGTGTCCTGCCTCTGTACATGAAGTTTCCATTCAGTTCTCCTCGCTAATAATTGTTGACAGGCATTCCATCCATGATTTTTTCTAGTTGTTTTTTTTAGTCATTTAATATTGTGACTGTCACCACAATATGTGCTGGTAAATTCTATTAAGTAATGACATACACATTTTGTGAGGTGCTCCTGGTTACATCAAACTTTAACAACCACCCCCCCCCCTGTTTTCTCAGATTATTAATATTTCAAGTTGATGGAGAAAAGGCAGAACACACACATCAAGAATTGGTTTTGGTTCAGATTGGATTTGTTAGAGTTGAAAAGTACAGAAAGACTATTCAATATTGTTTGAATAAGATCTGGTAGGCTGTTCTCACTGAGATTGATTAGCAAAGGAGAAGCTAGCAAAAATAATTAGATAGAAACATAATACAGGTTGAATATTCCTTATCTGAATTTCCAAATTTTGAAATGCTCCAAAATCCAAACTTTGTTTCCTGCACAAAAGTATTTAAAATATTGGGTTGTTGTGTTTCAGCCTATATGGCCATGTTCTAGAAGCATTCTCTCCTGATGTTTCACCTGCATTTATGGCAGGCATCCTCAGAGGCTGTGAGGTCTAAAATATTGTCTAAAGGTATGTTTACTCTATGTGTATAAATTGTATAATGTTTAGACATGAGTCTCATCTCCAAGAAAACTCAGATATTACAATATCTGGGGGGGGGGTCCAAAACACTCCTAATCCCAAGTATTTTGAGTAATTGATACCCAACCTGTACCTGTCCATATTTTATAATTAGTGCATATATGATTTATTTATTTATTTATTATTCAAATTTACTAGACCGCCCTGGTGCGGACCATGAGAGAGGGCCTTCTCGGTGGTGGCCCCTCAGCTCTGGAATGCCCTCCCTAGAGAGATTAGGATAGCCCCTCTCTCTTCAAGCTTTGTGATCCAGTCTAAATACATGACTTTTTAGACAAGTCTTTGATCTTGAGTAGATTTTAAGCATTAGTCTGAGGACTTGATGGCAAAACTTCAGCACTGGCTTCGTTAATTGAAAACAGTCAGTTTTATCTGCAGTTATGGCTGTGATTTATGAATTTGGAATTTTAATTTTATTATGTGATATTTTTATGGTTGTCTGTGTTGGAGTTTGTCAGTCTGTGCGGAAGCTCAGTAGTCTTTCCAGTTTTAGGCCTCTGCTAAATCACACAGAGCCAGAGTAAATGAAAATAAAACTTTACTCTTAAGTAAGCAGCTTTAACAAAACCAGCATTACAAATTAAACATAGTCCATTGCAGATATCTTACTCAAAGTCCAATGCATTATAATCATGCATAATCTGCATCTTCGATGGTGTAAGAAGTCCTTTGTTAAATGTTCAAAACAAGTCCAGGGGTAGATCCATGATAGCCTTCATGATCTCCTTCTTCACACACAGGATCAAGGAAAAACCCTCCTCATGATATACTCAATGCTCAAGCTTA